>JAIQCH010000179.1:0-18121 GCA_029691765.1 Entomobrya proxima
AAACCATTACAAAATACCTACGAAAGCTGAGTAAATCCGTGCCTTTTCAAAATATAACCTTTCTTAAAACAACACGTGATTTTTATCGTAAGACAGTAGAAAGCAGAGCTGTTGTGAATGGCAATTAGTATTTCGAGTAAGTTTAGAATAGAAATAATCGGATTAAGTTAATCCTTTGAACACTGCAATACTGCCCTGTTACAGAAGATTAAATACTTCAACTCAGCCTCTGCGTTCACTCCTGCAAGAACTAAAGAAGGGTCACACTAATCCCCGGGTATTTAAAGCGTTTAAAAAAGTACCTGAAACTAAAGTTAGCGAAGGTATGTACGCGAACGGATTAGCAGAAGCCGAAAGAAAACAAAGAGATCATTTTTCTAATTAGCTCTTTCATGTTATCATTTAGTGGTAGGTCTCCCCACTTAGGGGAATTATCAATGATGTTTTGAGGTCGCTTGAAGCCGTCGCCGAACAGATGCTGACCGTTAGACAACACAAAGTAAAATACACATCCGAGAGAAAATATGTCTGTTTTCGCTGTCTGTTGAATTGGATATCAAATTACATGTTTAGTATAGTTGCAGGTACTAATGAATTTCTAAGAACGTTCCAATAAGTATTCATGCTTACCGTTCTAACCGTAATCTCGGAGTGATTTCCATCTTCAAATAACCTGAGCAACTCAGGTGCCATCCAGTCTGCCGTTCCAACCACTCCCGACGCACTTGCTGTTGATCGACCTGCCTCCAACTTTTTAGAAAATCGGAAATTTTCACTTGTCCGAGTCGATGAGGATTTTGTTTTTGTGCAAAAAAGCTAGTCCTTTTGCGCAACATTTAAGCACACCAATTGGTTTCGGTTTTACTAGTTGCATTTTAATTTCATCTTCCAGATTAATAAGACAAAGTTCAAGGGCAATGTAAACTTTATCGTTTTTTCGGTTCCGCTATAAAGTAGCGCACAATGTTTGGATGATCGTCTAGCCTTTTCAGAATCTCTACTTCTCGAAGTGCTTCCTCAGTTTCTTCACTAACTACTTTTACAGCGACATCTCGTCCATCAAATATTCCTCTGTACACTTTTGTCCCGGATCGACCTTTTCCAAGTACTTGGTTTATGTCAATAGAAATTAGACCAAAGTCCTGAAGCTGGCATTCTGTTTTACTATTTATTACTACGGCACTATTTAACTAACATTGCCGGACTGTATTGTAAATTTCAAACATTTTTTAAAATCGTGCTTGGCGTTATAACATTGACGTAATTACTGGTAACATAAATGACGTAAACAAAAATAAAAAATTGTAGAAAGCAGAAACACAGGCCGAGATTTCCACTAAAAAGCGATAAGTACATAGCTGCTTGCACTTCACTCAAGCCTGATGGAGGGCAAACTAATTTTCATGGGCGTAAATGCACAGGAAAAAGAGAAAGGTAGACAATGCTCAGCTCAAGCCTAGAGCAAGAGCTAGAGGCTGCTTCTAGTGCTTCACAGCCAAATGTCTACCTTTCACTTTTTCCTGTGCATTTACGCCCATGAAAAAGAGTTTGCCCTCCATCAGACTTGAGTGAAGTGCAAGCAGCTATGTACTTATCGCTTTTTAGTGGAAATCTCGGCCTGTGTTTCTGCTTTCTACAATTTTTTATTTTTGTTTACGTCATTTATGTTACCAGTAATTACGTCAATGTTATAACGCCAATCACGATTTTAAAAAATGTTTGAAATTTACAATACAGTCCGGCAATGGTAGTTAAATAGTGTGGTATAACAAATGCGGTAAAATAATTGTAATAAAGATAATTTCAATTAAAAGTTGCTGAAGGATATAACAGTCGGATTCGGGGTTTGAAATGACGAAGAATCACAATTGAACCATTTTATATTCCAAATAATTCTATTATCCAAAGCCTAAAATAAATAATTTATTTGTGAACGTACAAAAAATTTATTAAAGACTTCTTATGCGAAAAGAATGGACAGGAGGACATGAAAATGAGATGAGAAATTCAATTCGGGATAAACCTAGGTAGTTCAGTTATCTCAAATTTTATATTGCCGCATAAACATTTAGCATGTTACCAAAAATAGAATTGTGTTTTGATTTAAAGAATGATGTTAATGAATAAATTACTGGGAAGTGGGAGTGTTTACACACAACAATAACGTGTATGATGTCGTTGTTTACTATAACAAAAGTTTTGTAAAAATGTTGTAGCATTTATATCTATTCATATAGCATTTGTAACGGCAGAATTCTGATGAATTCGAGTTGCCCGGAAGTGCACAAAGTGCGCTACCGCACATTGGGAAGCCTTTTTGCAGTCTCTTTTCAAATGCTGCAGAATAAACAGATTTTTCTAGATCCCAATTTTCCCATCTGGGCTCGGCATTTTTTTTACAAATTTGTTTGAATAATTTAACTGCACTATATACCAAAATCATCTAAAGGGCGACTAGGATAGCTAGTCAAAAACTCTAGAAGCTTGATAAGCAACACTAAAAATTAGAAAAAAATTACAAACACACACAAACATATGCTTGATAATACATTATGTGCATTAAAATCCTGATTAACTCTCGGTTACGATAAGCATTTTTTTACTAACTTAATCTATTTATATTTAAGGTGTCAGTCAATATTTGCAAAGCTCGATAACCAACTCTTAGGTCCAATATAATTTTGTAGAAACTTGCTAAAGAATTTTCAGGTGCAGTAAAATTATTAATTCAAGTCATGCATGTCTACAAGTAGCAAAATGAGTGAAGTAAGGCTGAGCGGAACTCCTTTTTGAGATTTTAGGTGGATTCAGATTCTGCATAAGCGAACATGCAAAGAAAAAGCACGGCCGTATCAGTGTCAGAGCGAAGCACTAGAAACAGCCTCTGACCCATGCTCTAGGCCTGAGCTGGGCTAGTGATACGGACCTGCTTTTGCTTTGCATGGTCGCTTATGCAGAATCTGAATCCACCTAAAATCTCAAAAAGGAGTTCCGCTCTGTCTTACGCACGTGCATTAGACTCGATTGAATGGCAGTACAAGATTCCAGGCCTTACATATAACCCATGGAGTTACTCGAATACAATTTTTAAGCATAATATATATTATATACGCTTACACCGGTGATTGCAGCATACAAGTCACAAGAAATGCAGAGAAGAAGGAGTGGTTCCACTTGAAAAACCACCACCCAAGCCCAGAGAGGGGGGTTTCCAGCTAAAATATAATGTAGGGTTAAAAGCGAACAAACTTGAGCTCCAAAATCTAATATTATGAAAACAATATAAATTTGTTAGCATTTTTACAGTAATCCAAACCAACAAGTTCCAAGGATTTTGCAGTGGCCGCTACAACAGGATTGTTGTTCAATAGTAGAGAAAGTTGAAAAAACATGAGACACATCAGAACCTAAAAATGGTCGCGTTATAAATAGCCTGTAATGTTTGTGAGGATGGAACAAAATTGAAATTTTGCTGGAAACCAACAAACTTGTGAATATCTTACCAGATGAACACAATATGCTGCAAACAAGGTTATTTTCTTCCCGGTTTTCCCTTTTTGGAAAACGGGAGGCACCTTGTCCAGTGTAGCAGGTTTTGAAACATTTTCGAATTTAGGCTGTACCATTTTTTACAAGTTTTTTATTATTGAAAATTATTTTTCTATCAAAATAAAGAGATGCTTTTAAAATGGCTGCTGATTTAACACTGAGAAAATGTAACAGAGGATACTGAAATGCAAAGTGTTGAAAGAACTGGATGCAAAACTGCACTGCACAAATGTAAATCCAAACATTTACGGGTTTTTGAAAAAAGGGTACATTTTTCCTTTTAAGTATTTAAAGTTACATTTTCAGTTGTTCACACACAAGTTATCCTACTAATGCTAAAGTGAGAATAAAGCCTGTCTGTCCTGTACCTGTCCAGTGAAAGGCTTTTGGTTATAAAGGTCCAATGTTCATTTTCTTAAACCTTTTTTGCTATATTTGTACATAACTTAGCTTTTTAAAACAAGGTTTTTGGTTGCTGAGCTTTTTTATGGAACAGGAACGAACAGTTTATTGCAAAACTAAGTTTGTTGAGTAGACAATCAACACAGCTTAAGCTTTAATTTAGGTTGATAATTTTTAAAATATGAAATGGTGGAGGCGACTTTTCTTCCCTTTAAAAAAATTAGAGCTCCTTAAATACCTTTGTCAATATGCCGTGTAAATTGTAAATCCAGCCAAAGTAATTAAAATGGTAATTTCATTACAAGTCGAATGACAACATGAAGCCATGAAGCATTGAAGATTCAGCATTTCATTGGGAAGCGCTTCAAATAATTTTAGAATCCCTTATCGGACATCTATAGTTTTTTTATAATTTGTATAGTCGCTTATCAGGCTTCTTAAAGTTTTAGGTTAATTTTAGAGCACGATATCAGCCTTCTAAAATGTTTACTAATTTTTTTTATCACTTATCGGACTTATAAAATTTTTAACTGAATTTTAATGAAATTAAAATTGTTAATTATTCCAATTTTACAAAAGTAATAACCAGAGTGTACATTTTTTATACCTCTCTATTCCTCCAATTCATAATTTGTATCTAAAAGCCAGTACAACTAAAATTCAAGACATTTAGCAATTTTTTATTTCTCACGAATAGTGAATATCCTTCCATAAACACACACTCGAACAAACTTTGCATCAACCCTCTCAACTAGTTTAACAGTTAGGTTGACTTTTACATGCACGTAAATGGCAGCTTGCAATCCAATGAAAAATTTTAGAAGGCAAACATTTTGGCATAAGCGTACATGCAAAGCAGAAGCAGGGTAGATGCACTTGGCCAGCTCAAGCCTAGAGCAAGGGCCAGAGGCGGCTTCTAGGGCTTCGCTCGGATTGTGAAACCTTTCTCTTTTTCGTGTGCATTTACGCCCGTGTAAAATTGTTTGCCTTCTAAAAATTTTGAAAGGAGTGCAAGCTACGCTTTACGCGCATGTAAATGTCACGTGAACGGCAATAGATGTTGGAATGGGTTAATATATAGGCCATCTGAAGGTGTTTTTATAATGGAGTACTATTAATTTCCGACTAATTAAGAAAATAAAATGGTGTTTTTTCGGAGTGGTGTATAAACACGTATAATTAAACGGAGTGTTCATAAATGTTAGATTTTCCAACCTGTAAATTGGTGTTATTTATTAAAAAATTAAATAGCAGCTAAATAATTTTATCACAGGATTTTTAAAACCAAAGGCTATTTGTTAATTAACTAACAGTTTAAATACCAATTAAATATTTCAGCTTGGAAGAAGGAAAAAGAGGAAAGCAACAAAAAGTTAACAAGCATATTTGCTCATTTTAGACGTCGTTTATCAAGCTCAAAAAATTGTTGCTGACTTTTGAGGTGGCTTATGGAGTCTCTTAAAATAATTATTAGTATTAAGATTCTATCATCATGCTTACAAAATTAAATTAAGTGTCAGGCTGTCAAGTGGGGCCAAGGTCATTTGCCAGCTAATTAAACAATTGTCACCTGTACTCTGTAATAATAGCATTCCCAATGCGATTAAAAGAAATAAAAGAAACACAATAACTCTTTGGACTTTTATTTCCTAAAAGAGGTAAGAAATTAGAGTACACATTAAATGGCAAATTTAATTATATCAGCCACGCACGTGCATTAGGCTCGATTGAATGGCATTGCAAGTTCAAGCCGTTAACATTTATTATAATAATTCACAGACGAGTCTAAAAATGTGTTATCTCTAGCCCATTCTACTAATTTTTTATACACATGATTCTAATAAAGAGATATACTCGTTAAAAATATTTGCTGGCTTTATGAATTTATACTCTGCTTCTAAATCATGTTTTCTAGGTCTACAATTTTCTTTGAACTTCTCAAATTGTCATGCTTTCCATAACAGAAAATTTAACTTGAGTACAGATTAAGCCATTTAAAAAAAATCATTTAGGATTTCTTTTTGGGGAGTTTTTAGAATTTTTAGGGATTTTTTCGAATTTTTAGGGATTATTTCGAATGTTTAGGAATTATTTAGAATTTTTAGGAATTATTTAGAATTTTTAGGGAGTTTATAGAATGTTTGAACAAGGTAGTTAATAGCCAGCGCACCCATTTCCAATATTTTTAGCAAATTCTGAATTACTCTGAAATTAATAATATTTTATCGCCAAAATGTGTGTCAAACAACATGAGTAATACCCGTTTTAGGTCCACCTACCTTTTGTTTAGCTATTACATGCGCGTGAAGCTGAGCTTGCACTCTGCGCAAGCTTACATGCAAAACAGAAGCAGTTAAAATTCACTTGCCTAGTTCAAGCTTAGAGCAAGGTCTAGAGGCTGCTTCTAGTGCTTCACTCAGAGTTTCTGAGAATTTATAAGACAATTTTAGAAGTCTGATAAGCGACTATAAAATTAAGTAAATTTAATTAGAAGGCTGATAAGAGGCTCTAAAATTTATTAAAATTTTTAAGAAGCCTGATAAGTGACTATCAAATTTATAAAAAAAAAATTCAATGCTGATAAGCGATTTCGCGAGCGAGAAGCGAGCATTTCCCGTATAGTATTTCAGATACATATTCCAAGCAAGTTTGTATGTGGTTTTTAACTACAATGGTAAAACCTGATCAAATCTAAGTCATTGACTATAAAACACTTATTTAATTTGCTTCAGATACTCATCGTCTTTAGCAGCGAGCGTTTTCAATGGCTTACTATGCATGATTTAGCATTACCCAGAAGCTAGTTTGAATCCCTAAATTCAGTATTCGGATTGTATACTAAACCCTCCAGTTCTAGTGCCGGCAGCTGCAATAACAGATTGATTGAATGCTTTTACTTTCAATTACTCTGTTTACCAGAAATTCGCATTTCTTATAAATTTGATGAAACATTATGTGACTAAAATTTAATACAGAGAATTCGACTAGCTAAAGAAATTACAAACTTTTTTGGCTGAAGTTAAATTAGAGATAAAGACCAGTACATTCTTTACGTCGATGGTGACTGATTTCTACCACTTATACAGTTGCAATTTTCTGAGGATCTCTTGAACTTAATCCTCCGTTTCTGTTTGTAATATGTATACAATGGAAAATATAATGGTTTGTGCTGACATTTTGAGTTTTCAAATTTATATTTAAATCAATCATCATAGGCCAAGTGCTCATTCGTCGCATTTTTTTCTAATTTGTCAATGAAGTGCAACCCACAATATTATTATGACCTGCTAAGAAGAAGAAATCAATTTTACCCATGCAGTGTACTAATTACTTAGTTTTGTATTTATCGTGTATGAAGCAAACTGATGTGTAAATATAAACGTACTATTTTTTTGTTGGGAGACAAGCCGGTTCAAACTCAAACCGGAGTTGAAAAAACCAAACAAAAAGTATAGTACGATTTAATTTCCATTTCAATTAAATTCAAGAATTATTAAAACTGAACTTGTATCAACTCAAATCCAATTAGTTATTTCAAAATGACTAGTCATTTTGCGGCGATATTCAGATGGGTTCAACGGATTAGCCTGAGTCTGTACCACTGCGCATTACCAGTTGCCACTTGTCCAAATCTTATGGTATGAAATTGTAACATAAAACTGTACGTAAAGTGTGATATTCCTCATAATATGGTATAATGCAAACACGCGTTTTAATTCGCATTTAGTGTAAACCGCCTGTACCCCAATACCTCAGACTCAGTGTTGACGTATACCCATTACCCACTGGGTGGGTGACTATACGCCGTAAAATAATGAACTCGGTAGCTTATACTATTCCAATGCACTCCAGGTACTGTTGGATGACCTTCCTTGTGCAATTTTTGATGTCGTGTACCTAACCGTTCAGCTGTAAAAACGGTTAGATTTTATGCAGTGATTGATGAAATGAAGTATTGTAGCATTTGTTCTTAAAGTTTGTTTTAAAGACTAAACATTGTAAAAAGTTATAATCAATCAAGCGCTAATCAATAAAAAGTATTCTTGAAAAACGGTCACGATTCATTTTAATTCATCAATGAAACACTACGCAAAATTCAAGTGTTGCCCGTTAAAAAAAGAAACGAATTATTTTACTATAATGTATCGATTGTTTTCTCGTGCAATTATAGTGTACAATTATAAGTGAAAGATGAATTTAGCACAAAATGGATTTAGGTTATGTTTTGTGTGCGTTACGTATAAAATACCTGACTTCAATGGGAAATGCAGGTTGAATTCTAATAGCTAACGCAAAAATTTTTGGTTTACAAACAAGCCCGTTCAAAATTCACGAAAAACTGAAAAAACGAATTTGGAACCATTCTCCTTCATTCCTGTGTACAAGAAAATATGGACGTATTACAAATAAATGGAAATGGGACGGAAAGGGAAGGGCATGGGAGGACACTGCAGGGAAACGATTGTTGTGAAGAAGCATCAAAATGTAGAACGAAATGTTCCAAAACATTCCAAAATTTAAAAATATTTCCCGACTTTGTAAGAGATTTTTGACCTATTCCTATACCTTTGAAATTATTAATTTTACGAATTAAAACTTTACCACACTGAAATGTTCTCGCTATTAAACAAAAATTTTAAATTAGTAAAAAATTGCGTATTATCGTATAAAAACCAATTTCCTAGTTTTAAACAAAATCTAAGCTTAAAATTTCCATCTCATTCATATGCTCCTATTCAAACTCGTTTCTGTTTTTAAAAAACATCATTATCAGATTTAGAATTAAATACAAATGGACTACTCTTTGAATCCACTTCTTATTGAAGTCTCACGCTTAGTAAATAAAGGCGTTTAAATGTTTCAACAATTTTTTTAACGAAACTATTTTAACCTATTTACTTTTTAAAAATTAACAATGGAAATCTTGAGCGCAGTCAATGCCCTAACACGTTTTAAGCTTACTCTAAAAAACGGATTTTCTTAGGATTTTGCAGAGTTTTAATATTGCACACCAGTTTTTCGTGCTAAAGATTGCATGATTTTACATCATTATTTTTAGGTACATATCCTTCCTGCAATAAACCTTGTTGGTATTTCATACAGGATAATATTTAAAAAGAAAAATGAGAATTGATATACCTTTCTTGTTAAAGTTGGTTTCAAAGGGATCATAACAGACATGCTAGAGCCAGATATGTATTTTCAAGACAGAACACTCAAAACCCAATAGAAAATAATATTTCGTTTTTCAACACGGTCGCTACACTTACTTCAGCATTATTAGGATAAACCCTGCGTGAACAACTGAAAATGTACCCTTAAATGACTAGATGCAAAAATAATACCCTTTTTCGCCCAAACAGCCGTAAATTTTCTTGGCTTTACACTTGTGGAACAGTGGAAAGGTAATGCCGTGACCAAAAACCAATAACACAATAAAAGTGTAGGCCAAATATTTTCTTGAAATCAATCTGGTGTCCATACACGTGTGCATGTAATGCTACTGAGGAACTCTGGATGTTAACTTTTTTACACCAGTTTCGTGCTCTTTCATTCTTGTTTGTAGTATTCTTGCCACAAAATACTTTGAAAATGCAAATCATTTTACAAATCCTGTTACAAATTAATTTTCTCCTGAATTAAAATTAAAAATAGGCCTTTTGGTATGGATTTGCAACATAAATTTGAAATTTCTGTCAAGAAAAACAATAAGTTTAATTAAGATAAAGTTCAAATGATCACACATTTGAAAAATTCAACATTCCATTCCGCTTGGAATTATTTAAAAACTGTAGCAAAGTAAAAAGAATGTTTTGCAAAATATAATATTATAACATTAGCTTATATTTTAATAACTTAAATTGCTGAAATAATTCTCCTAAACCCCACTTTGAAAACTGCTGCGTATTAAAATTTCCAATGACATGATTTTCTAGAATTGATGAAAAATTACTGTGAAATCCCACCTAGGTGCATTCTTTTTATACAATGTAAACGTATCAAATGATTTTAGTAATTTTTCATAAATATGCAAAAGTCAGGTAAAAAAGTTGAAGTCTTAAATCTTGTACAATTCTGGGCTAAACTATTTATGCAATATGCAGAGCAAATTACTATTTTATGAACAAGTGGTACTAAAACTTCTTGATTTTAATTGATATATAAATATTGATAAAAATTATTGATTGTTAAAATGTTAAAATTATTATTTAGAAATTAAGATTCATTGCCAGTCATCATTGAAAATTAGAAGTATCCATTAATGCTTTGAAGTACGCTACGAACACATATCGATAAAGCTGACAAAGTTGCATCTGTCTGTAAAATATGAAGAAGTTCTGAGGGTCTTAGGGTAGTTAGGCAAAAGGGAGGTTTACAACATAAGGTAGGCAAATCACTTTTTTATGGCAAACGGTGCAAATGGCAACATTTTTTTCAGCCAAATATACTTGGTAGGCAAAAATTGAACTGTTGATTTTTTTGTGAAATTTTCACATAGTATAATCTCTGGCAAACTATTCCAAATTTTTATTGTTTGATATGCAAATGAGCCGTTAAGCGATTCAGATTTGACACTAGGTATAATTCTAGATTTAGAAAGGTACACATTTTTCAACAAAATTAACACGATAAGGTATTACATACTTCATTGCCATTGTACTCACAAAAGTTTAGCTTGTGTTATTGTGTACAAATCCAACGCAATCAATTACTCGACGTACATTTTATTTTGCCATTTCAGTTATTTTTGTCTACATTTCTATTGCCTACCAAGTCCTTTGCCATAAATTTGTTGCGCACCAACCCGTACACCAAAATTCTAAGAGGTGTTTGTCCCCTTAACCGGTATGTACCTACCTATGTATTTGCTACTTCTTATGCATGTGTGGTTGTGATGTCGCTGACTTAGGTTTCTGTATGTTAGAAAGGGATTTTTAGAAAGGGTTCTGATTTTGAAGGTCCAATGTTCATTTTCTTAAGCCGTCTTGGCTATTTTTGTACATGAAGCATGTCAGGGTGAATTTTCGGGTTCAAGTTCCTGTCCATTTCAGAGAGAGAGAAAAAAAACGAACATTTTAGTAGAAAAGTTTTCTGAAAAATGAACTCGTAGACAATCATCACAGCTTAAGATTTTAATAAAAATGGAGGAGAAATGTGAGGTGGAGGCTACTCCACATCCCCTGGAAAACTTTCCAGTGCTCAAAACCCTCTTTCAGTGCGACTTGGGGCTGGACTCTCTAAAGAGAAACAGATTGGTCTCAAAAAGCTGGCTACGGGCTTGTGCCAAGAGGTGGGAGCAAACGGATAAGTATCCAATACTGAACTATTATTCTGAACCATGTAGTCCAAGCAACCAAGGGGGAAATGGGATGAGTTTAGTGGAGTTCTATAGCCTGTTCCAAGCTGGGGTGTCCCATGTGGTGCAAATGGTTACCCTTCCAAGAACCCAGGACAAGCTGACCTTGTGTCGCTGTTCCGGTTCCTTGAAATTGGCCAAGTGGCTAACACTCTGCGCCACCTTGACCTTTTGGATTTTTCTCAAAGAGCACAGGACTATGGCGTTTTTAGCACAGTGGAATATGCGTCAATAGAGAGGAACCTTATGGGTCAGGGGAACGTGTACTCCTTTTCCCAGTTAACCAGTCTGGCTTTTGACTTGGGATTGGACCCACTGTTTGCAGAGCGGGACCTGAGAACGCTAAGCACTTGGACACCATGGAGCAACAATCATTTGACGGAGCTGGTGCTCTATCGCGCACCCTTTGGCACCCAGTTCCAGTTTCCGCGAACAAGGGGCGCCCTGTCTTGGGTTCAACGGCTGGAGCTTTGGGGTAATGTGAGTAACAGCTTGGATTTTCTAATGGATTGCATTTCCATTACTCAGTTTAGCTGGAATACTACCTGCTATGAGGACAAGTGGAAAGGACAACGGATTCACCATTTGCTGAGGGGGCAGGAGAATGGAAGGAGGGCAAACCCCCTCCACCAAACAGATTTGGTGGAGGCAGCCAACTGGGAGGGGATCAGCCAGCGGCTGATCGCCGGCGCCCGTTTAATCGCCCTTTAAGGTTGACCCGGTGGGAAATGGATTGGAGGATGGAGCTACAAAGCTGGAGAAGGTTCGCTGGAGCGATGCCCAATTTGACTTTGGAGTTGGGTTGAAGGGAGTGGTTGTGGGGGATGAGCAGTTGGAGGAGGTGGTGAAATTGTTCAGTAAAAAAATTAGAAGCTTCGTCACCAACGCTAAAATTTAGTAAAGTATTTTAAAGTCTGAGAATTGACTCTTAATATTAGTAAAAATTTGCAGAAGCTTCATAGGCTAATTAGAAATTCCGCAAAATTTTTAGAAGCTTGATAATTGCGTTCAAGGGTCGGTAGAAATATTTTTAAAATTTGTAAGCAACTCCAAGGACTAATAACCATTTTTTGAGAGCACGGATAGGGAACTGTCGGGCTAAAACATATATTTAAACCTTGATAAGCTACTATCAAGGTAATGCGGCAGCGCACTTCGTGCACTCCCGTGGGACTGTTAACAAACCTACTCATTATACTTTAATTTATGAGTAAACACGAACACACACAGAATGGTAATTGTGGAAATTGAGAAGAAAGCTACTCAGCTTGTTTTACTTGCCCAGTGAATTGCGAAAATTATTTTGAAGGCATTTTAAGTTTGACCGCTGAATATAAATTAAGTTGGGAGTTGAATCTGAATAATTTTTAAAAATTGAGTCACGTTAACGTATCATAAATTGGTAAACGTTCTAGTAGAATAATTTGTTAGAAATACTGAATTTTTAAACGGCTTACTTAATGTATTTTATTCTGAAATGTGGAATTTATTTTGAAATTGTTAATTGCAAAAATTATTAGTTATTTAGCACGAATTGTGGAAATAGATTCTTTGTTGAGCAGTATTGCATACTATTTCATATCAGATTAGTACATACTACTGGTAACTTCCTTTCAAGGAAAGAAACCCATCAAAGCCAGTGCCACGGGAGTGCACGAAGTGCGCTGCCGCATAATTCAATACTTATTAAACAATTAAATTATATACTGTGTTTTCCCAATTTCTTATTATTAACTCACTTTACCAGTTTTAAATTTAACTGCATCTTCCGGCAAATTTGTACAGAGATAAAACAGTAACATAACTCAAACCATAATTATTGTTGAAATGCATTTCCATAATTACCGTGGCCAAATAAACCCCCAAAGAAAACAACGGGTGCAAATTGTCATTTAGTCAGCACACGATTACATTGCAAAAGGCTTCCATGCTAGTACAAAGCTCTGCTAAACAGGAAAAATGTAGTGTTAGATGGCTTGGATAATGTTCACAGAATTAGCATCCCTTTGCTTCATTCAAGTACCTGCAGCAATCTTCCCTTTAATTTAAAGGCCTTAAATAAATGGGAAGCCTTTTGCAATTACACTCTCCGCCTAAACCAAGCCAGTAAAATCCTTAAGCTTCAAATGTGAACAGTTTTCCTTTCAGGAACACCGCGGGGCACGTCCAGAGTTATAAGCTTTGCTCTATGCGCATTTTACCAAATATGCAGTCTGCCCTGGAATGCCTAGTGAACTGCTACCCTACCTCTCGGCCACAGAGTCAAGCTTTGTGCATATTTGGTAAAATGCGCATAGAGCAAAGCTTATAACTCTGGACGTGCCCCACGGTGTTCCTGAAAGGAAAACTGCTTTGAAATGCTAAATGCACTTTGTATAGAAAAGCAAAGCATCTCGCTGTGGCTCTGCTTGGACAAAGTAATCCGCTGAAATCTTCCCTATAGAGGGTTCATGCAGAACCGTGTGCAGGTTTTTGGCTTCTGCTATTCCGCCTGTGTATAATTTTTGCATTCCTTAATCGTTTAGCCAGTTTGATTAGTTTTCTTGTAGACCAGAGATAAATTTTGTTGGGATAACCAGCTTGTATTGACATCTATTTGCAATGCTTATTTTGTTGGCGACAAAATAAACACAGATGCACTTAACTTGTAGTAAAAAACAATAAATTATTTCGTGTTTTATAGTATAAATAGGTAAGCAAAGAGTAACCGGAGCAGTTTTGATTTTTCTGGCTCGTTTTCTGGCTGCTGTTCTGATAAGCCCTTGTGGTCTCTTTCTTCATCGCAATCGCAATTCAGGGATTTTATCAAAATTTCAATCTTTGTTCGTATAATTTTTTTTGCATTTCTTGAGCAATTTTGAAATCGGTAGCTAAAAGCCAGCACAACTAATTCTTACGCATTTAGCAAATTCTGAATTTCACGGAAATTAATATTATTCGAACGCTAACTGCTTTTGAGTAAGCGGTGGATTAATTATAATTGTTTTAATTTTCTTTCCAAGTAATGCAGGAATAGATCAGTTTTCTGCAGTTACATTATTAAACTATTAAGCTAATAAACTAAACCACTTAAATAAATATTCTTGACAACATCAATGAGCCGGTTTAAATTCCACATTCCATTATCCAGTAATGGTAGAAATATAAATATTCATGCCGCAGTAACTCCATATTTTTCCATTTTTTAAATTTGCACCACTAGAAAATACCTTAGAAAAGAGCCTGCAAAAGCAGAGTAAGTCCGTGTCTTTTCAAAATATAACCTTTCTAAAAACAATACAACAAAACCAAATATGCACTCTGCCATGGAATGTCTAGTGAACTGCTACCCTACCTCTCGGCCACAGTGTCAAGCTTTGTGCATATTTGGTAAAATGCGCATAGAGCAAAGCTTATAACTCTGGCCGTGCCCCACGATGTTCCTGAAAGGAAAACTGCTCAGAATTGCTAAATGCACTTTGTGTTGAAAAGCAAAGCATCTCGCTGCGGCTCTGCTTGGACAAAGTAATCCGCTGAAATCTTCCTTTCACCCAGTCCATGCGGGACCCTATGTAGGTTCCTTTCTTTTCGGCTTCTGCGAATATGTTAAATACGTATATGTTTCCATTCCCTAAGCGTTTAGCTAGTTGGACTTGTATTATTGTAGACCAGAGATAGACTGTGTTGGGACAACCTACTTGTATTGACAGCTTTTTGCAATGCCTATGTTGTTGGCGACAAAATGTGAAGTGAAGTTCAACCTTTATTCGTACATTAACACTTGGATGCAAAATATTATTTCTTGCGAAAGATGGGGAAGCCATTCCCAATTATACAATATCCGGATGGCTGAAGTGCATTCATTTTGATGAAATGGGAACTGTGCTATGGACGGGTAGTAAGCTTGGTAAAGTTAGTTAAATAATTTATTTAACTTCATGTGTAAGCTCAACGCACACAATGTATTTGGCATTGAGATAAAGGAAAAATTTTATACAGCGAGTTTTACCTTACGAGAAAATTTGGAGTATTCAGAAGACTATTTATTTAACCCATTGAATTGAATTGGTTTGATGTATAGGCCGTTGGAAGGCGTGTGTATTGTAGGATACTATTAATTTCCGAGTAATTATAAAAATGAACTTTGGTGCATTTTGGGAATAGTAAATGAACATGTACGATTAAATGGGGTGCTTATAATAATGATAAACTGCCCAGTTTGTAAATCGGTAAAGTGTGTTTTTAGGTCGTCCATTAGGTCTTTAGGTGTTATGCTGAGAATTGCTGAAGCAATTAAAAAATTATAACTGGAATTACGATTAAATAAAACAAGATCAGTAAAAAATTTAAGCTTCGTCACGAACGCTAAAAACTAGTAAAATTATTTAAAGCTGGAGAATTGACTCTAAATATTAGTAAAAATTTGTAAAAGCTTCATACGCGACCTAGAAATTCAGCAAAAATTTTTATAGTTTGGTAATCACGGTAAAGGGTCAGTAGAAATATTTTTTTGAATTTGTAAGCAACTCCAAGGACCAATAAGCATTTTTGAGAGCACAGATAGGGAACTGTCGGGCTTAAACATATTTTTAAACCTTGACAAGCAACTATCATACATAGTCAAGCGGCAGCGCACTCCGTGCACTCCCGTGGGCTATTAATTAACCTATTTATTACATTTTAATTGATGAGTAAACACAAACACACATAATGGTAATTGCGGAAATTGAATAGAAAGCTATTCAGCTTTTTATAGACCAGTGTATTAGGAAAATTATTTGGAATACATTTTAAGTTTGAACGCTGAATATAAAGTAAATTGAGTCAAGTTAACGTATAACGATAATACTATAAATTGGTAAACGTTCTAGTAAAATAATATATTAGAAGTACTGAATTTGTAAATGGCTTATTAAATGTATTATATTCTGAGCATGGAACTTATTTTGAAATTGCTAATTGCGAAAATGATTATATCTTTAGCATAAATTGAGTAAAAAGAATTTTATTGTGCTGTATTGCTTGAAATCTTCACATCAGATTATTGTTACTGGTAATTTGTTTGAACGAAAGGACGCTATACGGGAGTGCACAAAGTGAGCTGCCGTTTAATTAAATACTTACTAAATACTAAAATTAAATGCTAGTACAAAACTCTGCTAGAGAGGAAAAATGCAGTCTAGGATGGTTTGTTCATGTACACAGAATCAGCATCCCTTTGCTTCACTCAAGCACCTGCAGCAATCCTCCCTTTAATTTAAAAACCTTAAAGAAATGAGAAGCATTTTGCAATTACACTATCCGCATAAACCGAGCCAGTAAAATCCTTAAGCTTCAAATGCGAGCAGTTTTCCTTTCAGGAACACCGTGGGGCACGGCCTGAGTTATAAGCTTTGCTCTATGCGCATTTTACCAAATATGCAGTCTGCCCTGGAATGCCTAGTAAACTGCTACCCTACTTCTCGGCCACAGAGTCAAGCTTTGTGCATATTTGGGAAAATGCGCATAGAGCAAAGCTTATAACTCTGGCCGTGCCCCACGGTGTTCCTGAAAGGAAAACTGCTCAGAATTGCTAAATGCACTTTGTGTTGAAATGCAAAGCATCTCGCTGTGGCTCTGCTTGGACTAAGTAATCCGCTGAAATCTTCCCTTTGCCGAGTTCTTACATGACCGTATGCAGGTTCCTTTTGGTTTCTGCTATTCCACCTGTGTATAATTTTTACATTCCTTAAGCGTTTAGCTAGTTTGACTTGTTTTCTTGAAGACCAGATATAAATTTTGTTAGGATAACCAGCTTGTATTGACATCTATTTGCAATGCTTATTTTGTTGGCGACAAAATAAACACAGATGCACTTAACTTGTAGTAAAAATAACAATAAATTATTTCGTGTTTTATAGTATAAATAGGTAAGCGAAATATTGAAATAGTAATTCGGAGGTAAAAATAGGCAGACAAACGCAAGTAAATATGCATGGCAAAGTGCCAGACGTAATTAAATTTCCTTTATCAAATCACATTTTAATCCTCAGCAGTTATAATCTTTTTAATTTAATTCAGCATCCAAATATTACTTGATTGACACCTTTCACCATTTAATACATAATTAGACGCAATTATCAACCTTCTAAAAACTTGTTGATTATCCAGGTCGCTTATAAAGCTTTTAAATATTTTTATAATTTTGTTTGTAACTATCTAACTAACTAAGTAATCAAACTTCTAGAAATTTTTATTGCGTTTCTTAGTCGCCTGTCAGAAAAATTTGGTATGTTTTTCTTTGTCAAGCTAAATTACACCATTTGATTAACAAATGCTTTTACCTGAATTTAAAATCTAGACAATGTAACAATTATGAACACTCCATTTAATTATCCTAATTTATTCTAAATGCAACGATCTTTGCAGAGTTTATTATATTCATAACCCATCATGTGTCAAGCGTCAACCTTATGCAAAAACAGCTGGTTAATACAGGAAAAATTTTATGCGCTTGTTAATATAATCGAGACAAAGCATCATATCAAAAAAGTGCGTAGTGCAGTTGGATTATTAAACTAAACCACTTCCATTAATATTTTTTACTACAATAATAAGCCAGTTTAAATTCCACATTCCATTATCAAAAAAGGATAAATATATAAGCTAAGGATAAGATAAAAACCATTACAAAATACCTACGAAAGCTGAGTAAATCCGTGCCTTTTCAAAATATAACCTTTCTTAAAACAACACGTGATTTTTATCGTAAGACAGTAGAAAGCAGAGCTGTTGTGAATGGCAATTAGTATTTCGAGTAAGTTTAGAATAGAAATAATCGGATTAAGTTAATCC
>JAIQCH010000180.1:0-18000 GCA_029691765.1 Entomobrya proxima
TTTGAATTCTAACGGTATTAGAGAACTATGCCTCTTACCCGGTATTATATATTTACAGAGATTTGTGGCTTTATCTATAAATATATTCATTTTCGTATTGAATTCAGAAATTGTGGAAGTCCTATATGTAGCTTCATCGTGGAGCTGTCTGGTTATCTCACTTTCGTAGTCACTAAGATTCATAACACAAATTCCAGCGTTTTTGTCACTTTGCTTAATAACTAATTTGTTTGCTTTTACAAATTTATCTAATTCATTACATAAAAATGAGTGTACCTTATTATGTGGTTGTGTTTGTCTTTGTAACTTATTTACACAAATTTTAGCAAAATCAGTACTAAACAGAGAAGACTCGCATGGACTATGTGTTTTTATATTAGATGTTGATTTTTTAATATTATGTAAAATTTCAGTTGCCCTATCCATGGTATTGTCCTCCTCAATACTTTTAAAGAATATTTTCCAGGCAATTTTCCTTTTACCTTCCTGTATACCATTATAAATTGCTCTATAATTTGGACTCTGTGAGAGGTTAAATTTGAGACCGAGAAATAGAAGTATTTTTACAGAACTAGGAAGGTCGGTGATGGAGGACAAATTATGAATTGAAGTGTTTGAGGTTTGCTCTAGTCTGAATAGCATGTATAAATATTTTTGTTGTCGCTTTGATAATTGATTGTAAAATGGGAATAAATTATACAGATTTACAAATTTGCGACATTTCATTTTCTCTTTAGTTGAATTCTACTTAGAACATTTAAATTGATTAAGGATCAAGTAGAAACTCTAGGACAGGAATCAGCTGCTCTTACCCAGTTAATTATGTACTTTTTTCTGAAATTCTTCGTAGCAGCAGAAGGTAATTTCCAAAAAACTTTTAAATCGAAAGATATTGACTGGGATAAAAAAGAATGTCGAGTAAAAAGTATTCTACCAAAATGGCGGAGACAAGAAACACCAACACCGCCACTAGTCAGGCCTAATAGGTACGTCAGGGTACTAAGTGAAAAGTTAAGTAAAGGCTCCGCCAAAATCTCTTCTCTAGGTATTATACAACACTGCAAATCAGATAAATCTGCAAATAGCACTGAACCTAAAGAGAGGGGAAATGCAGTTCAGGGAACTAGTAGTAAAAGTAAGGTTAGTAGCAATACCTATACAGAGAAAACTACTGTTTACCGAAATGTGAAAGAGATTACTAAAGATAAAGATAAACCTGTCAATCAAGCTATCCCTGACAGGAAAGATGCTAGGAATAGCGCATTCAACAAAAATCGAAATATAGACAGGGAAGAAGCCAATCTGGGCCCAAATTCTAACGGCAGCAATAGTCAGCCCAACTCAAATATACCACCACAAGTTTTACAAAACTGACAATCAGAAACGTACAGTAACAAGAATTCAACTAAAGAGAAAATGAAATGTCGCAAATTTGTAAATCTGTATAATTTATTCCCATTTTACAATCAATTATCAAAGCGACAACAAAAATATTTATACATGCTATTCAGACTAGAGCAAACCTCAAACACTTCAATTCATAATTTGTCCTCCATCACCGACCTTCCTAGTTCTGTAAAAATACTTCTATTTCTCGGTCTCAAGTTTAACCTCTCACAGAGTCCAAATTATAGAGCAATTTATAATGGTATACAGGAAGGTAAAAGGAAAATAGCCTGGAAAATATTCTTTAAAAGTATTAAGGAGGACAATACCATGGATAGGGCAACTGAAATTTTACATAATATTAAAAAATCAACATCTAATATAAAAACACATAGTCCATGCGAGTCTTCTCTGTTTAGTACTGATTTTGCTAAAATTTGTGTAAATAAGTTACAAAGGCAAACACAACCACATAATAAGGTACACTCATTTTTATGTAATGAGTTAGATAAATTTGTAAAAGCAAACAAATTAGTTATTAAGCAAAGTGACAAAAACGCTGGAATTTGTGTTATGAATCTTAGTGACTACGAAAGTGAGATAACCAGACAGCTCCACGATGAAGCTACATATAGGACTTCCACAATTTCTGAATTCAATACGAAAATGAATATATTTATAGATAAAGCCACAAATCTCTGTAAATATATAATACCGGGTAAGAGGCATAGTTCTCTAATACCGTTAGAATTCAAACCTGCAAAATTTTATGTACTGCCAAAAGTGCACAAAAATTATGTATCATTTCCAGTTGGTAGACCAATATGTAGCACCATAAAATGCATAAATCGAGGTATATCAATGTTCCTAGATGGTATTTTACAGCCACTAAGCTTACTTATACCAGATCTGTTAATAGACTCTCCACATCTGCTATTATCATTAAGTCATGTTAAATTATTACCTAACCACAAGTACGTTTTAGTTACAGCAGATATAAATGCAATGTACCTAGAGTTACCCATAGCTAAATGTAAACAAAACTGTAAAAGTTTTTTCGTAGAAAACCAGCATAAGGCTAAAATACCCTTTGATGTTAATGTAAACCAATTGGAAGAACTTTTAAACTTAAGTTTAGACTTTAGTTTTATTGAATTTAACGAAGAAATATTCATTCAACATAAGGGTATTCAAATGGGTAACTGTGCTAGTGTCTCTGTGGCAAATATTACGGCTGGAGTAGAATTACGTCGCCAACTTACCAGACCTGAAGTAGTTTTTAAAGGCCGATTTATCGATGACTTATTCTTGATTCTAGATGTAACTAATATAGAAAGTGAGATAAAAGTATGTATAGATAATCTATTCCAACATGATTTCCTTAAATTTTCATACGAATATAGCAATTCATGTGTAACATTTCTAGATATGAATATTATGATAGATAATCGTAATATCATCTCCACTTCTTTGTACAGAAAGCCAATGTCAAAGCATGAATTTGTTCACTATCTATCAAGTCATCCTTCTCACCTACTTAAGTCACTACCTTATTCATGCGGTTTACGGGTTATTCGTACATGTTCTAATCCAATTGTTAGACAGCAAGAAATGAATTCTTTAATGGATAAATTCCGTAAAAGAAACTATCCTGATAATATTATAAATACCGCTATAGGAAAACTGCAAACAATTGTACGGACAGACCTATTGAAACCCAAGTCTGATATTCTTATCTCATTTTTGTCAATGCATCATCCAGAAATGTTAGTAAATTATAATAGTAATACCGCGGTAAATACTAGTAATAATAATACTAATTCCTTTGTTGTAATACCGTTCTACAAAAATATTCTTGGTTCAGGAAAAATACTTAAGAATGCATTTTACAACGAACTAAAACAATGCAAAGACGAGAATTTGTTAAAGCATGCACAAGACATTAGGATACAAATAGCTTATTCTATTCCAAACTCCATACAAAAAACCATAAATAGGTATCCTTTGGCAGAGCCAAAATAGTCCAGTTCATTTTTCACGTATACTGTTTATGTTAAAGCTGGATTTTTTTGGCTCGCATATTTTATTTCTGTCTTCTCTACTTCATATTGACTCAAGCATTCTGTGTACAACAACTAGAGTAAACGGACAATCCTTCCTAAAATGTAACAATAAAGTCGTGAATATTTTTAGAATCTGTCTAACAATTTGAAGGTAATCAATTTTGGTGTTAAATTCCGAAAATAGTAATGTTCAATTTATTCTAGTTTCATTGAGGATTCTAATGTAAAATATTATATCCATTATATTATGCAGGAATCTTTTGTCAATAGTTGACCGTTTATGTGTAACGACTAGTCAATACATTTTAATATCTGGGTAAATATTATTATAATATTTTAACTAATTGTCACATAATATGGTTACTGTACGTTTCATACAAATTTTCAATTAATTTTTAATTTTTAATTTCCATTCATTTTAATTTAAGCTGCCTGATGATGTCGAATAAATAAAACGATGAAACCGGTTGCAGCTTACCAGTAACAGACTTGGAGTTAAGGAAGTTTTTATTTACACTGCATATTACCTAACTAAAAAAATAAAGATATCTGTTTTGACGCTAGAGTAAATGATTGCATACTTAATATTTACACCAACTTTTTTATCTTACAGCGATGAAAGAAGGAGCAACAATCGTTCAAAAAAGGAGAAACGAAGGTTCTTCGACACTAAATCAGTACTTGAATTTGAAGCCTTCTGAAAAAAAGTACCGTTTTTTTCTGCGCAATTGCTTGCAAAACTGTCATTAAAAAATCATTACCCACTTTAAGTCGCCTATTGTTTTTTCACGAATCAGGGTAACCATACGTAGTTTGGTTCCAAAAATTGAAGAATAACGTCGTTTTAACCAAAAATCAAACTGAGCTTATGGTGGCCGCCTGGCAATGTTTCGTACTTTGACAGTGTTTGTCTTTCCTCATTTTAAAATGAAGACAGGAAAAATTGAGAAATGATAAGGCGAATATGTTGCGTCCATGCTTCATCATCTTTATTAGCATTTCGCATTATCATGAGATAATGACCATTTTATACTTGGCTTGGTTACCATTTTATATTTGGCTTGGTTACCATTTTAAATTTGGCTTGGTTATCATTTTATATTTGGCTTGGTTACCATTTTATATTTGGCTTGCTTACCATTTTATAATTGGATTGGTTACCATTTTATAATTGGATTGGTTACCATTTTATAATTGGATTGGTTACCATTTTAAAAATGGATTGGTTAGCATTTTATAATTGGATTGGTTACCGTTTTATATTTCGATTGGTTACCATTTTATAATTAGATTGGTTACCGTTTTATACTTGGATTGGTTACCATTTTATAGTTGGATTGGTTACCATTTTATAATTGGATTGGTTACCATTTTATAATTGGATTGGTTACCATTTTAGAATTGGATTGGTTACCATTTTATAATTGGATTGGTTACCATTTTATAATTGGATTGGTTACCATTTTATAATTGGATTGGTTACCATTTTATAATTGGATTGGTTACCATTTTAGAATTGGTTGGGTTTCCATTTTATGCCTTAATGGGTTACCATTTTATAATTGGATTAGTTACCATTTTATACTTGGATTGGTTAGCATTTTATAATTGAATTGGTTACCATTTTATGATTGGATTGGTTACCATTTTATAATTGTATTGGTAACCATTTTGAAATTAGCTTGGTTACCATTTTATATTTAGCTTGGTTACCATTTTTTAATTGGATTGGTTACCATTTTATATTTGGCTTGGTTACCATTTTATATTTTTCTTGGTTACCATTTTAAATTTGGCTTGGTTACCATTTTATATTTGGCTTGGTTACCATTTTATATTTGGCTTGGTTACCATTTTATATTTGGCTTGGATACCATTTTATAATTGGATTGGTTACCATTTTATAATTGGATTGGTTACCATTTTATATTTGGCTTGGTTACCATTTTATATTTTTCTTGGTTACCATTTTAAATTTGGCTTGGTTACCATTTTATATTTGGCTTGGATACCATTTTATAATTGGATTGCTTACCAATTTATATTTGGGTTGGTTGTCATTTTAGAATTGGTTGGGTTTCCATTTTATACCTGGATTGGTTACCATTTTAGAATTGGTTGGGTTTCCATTTTATACCTGGATTGGTTACCATTTTAGAATTGGTTGGGTTTCCATTTTATACCTGGATTGGTTACGATTTTATGATTGAATTGGTTATGATTTTATAATTGGATTGGTTACCATTTTATAATTCGATTGGTAACTTTTTTAAAATTAGCTTGGTTACCATTTTATATTTGGCTTGGTTACCATTTTTTATTTGGCTTGGTTACCACTTTATATTTGGCTTGGTTAACATTTTTTATTTGGCTTGTTTACCATTTTATATTTGGCTTCCTTACCATTTTATAATTGGATTGTTTACGATTTTGTAATTGTTTTTGTTACCATTTTATAATTGGATTGGTTACCATTTTATAAATGGATTGGTTAGCAATTTGTAATTGGTTTGGTTACCATTTTATAATTGGATTGGTTACCATTTTATAATTGGATTGGTTACCATTTTATAATTGGATTGGTTACCATTTTATAATTGGATTGGTAACCATTTTATAATTGGATTGGTTACCATTTTATAAATGGATTGGTTTCCATTTTATAATTGGATTGGTTACCATTTTATAATTGGATTGGTTACCATTTTAAATTTGGCTTGGTTACCATTTTATATTTAGCTTGGATACCATTTTGTAATTGGATTGGTTACCATTTTATACTTGGATTGGTTAGCATTTTATAATTGAATTGGTTACCATTTTATAATTGGATTGGTTACCATTTTATAATTGGATTGGTTACCATTTTAGAATTGGATTGGTAACCATTTTAAAATTAGCTTGGTTACCATTTTATATTTAGCTTGGTTACCATTTTTTAATTGGATTGGTTACCATTTTATATTTGGCTTGGTTACCATTTTATGTTTGGCTTGGTTACCATTTTAAATTTGGCTTGGTTACCATTTTATATTTAGCTTGGATACCATTTTGTAATTGGATTGGTTACCATTTTATACTTAGATTGGTTAGGATTTTATAATTGAATTGGTTACCATTTTATAATTGGATTGGTTACAATTTTATATTTGGCTTGGTTACCATTTTATATTTGGCTTGGTTACCACTTTATATTTGGCTTGGTTAACATTTTTTATTTGGCTTGGTTATCATTTTATATTTGGCTTGGTTACCATTTTATATTTGGCTTGCTTACCATTTTATAATTGGATTGGTTACCATTTTATAATTGGATTGGTTACCATTTTATAATTGGATTGGTTACCATTTTATAAATGGATTGGTTAGCATTTTATAATTGGTTTGGTTACCATTTTATAATTGGATTGGTTACCATTTTATAATTAGATTGGTTACCGTTTTATATTTGGATTGGTTACCATTATAGAATTGGTTGGGTTTCCATTCTATACTTGGATTGGTTACTATTTTATAATTGGATTGGTTACCATTTTATGATTGGATTGGTTACCATTTTATGATTGGATTGGTTACCATTTTTTAATTGGATTGGTTACCATTTTATATTTGGCTTGGTTACCATTTTATATTCGGCTTGGATACCATCTTATAATTGGATTGGTTACCATTTTATAATTGGATTGGTAACCATTTTAAAATTAGTTTGGCTACCATTTTATGATTGGATTGGTTACCATTTTTTAATTGGATTGGTTACCATTTTTTAATTGGATTGGTTACCATTTTTTAATTGGATTGGTTACGATTTTATATTTGGCTTGGTTACCATTTTAAATTTGGCTTGGTTACCATTTTATATTTGGCTCGAATACCATTTTATAATTGAATTGATTACCATTTTATACTTGGATTGGTTAGCATTTTATAATTGAATTGG
This sequence comes from Entomobrya proxima, assembly GCA_029691765.1. Classification (NCBI taxonomy): domain Eukaryota; kingdom Metazoa; phylum Arthropoda; class Collembola; order Entomobryomorpha; family Entomobryidae; genus Entomobrya; species Entomobrya proxima. Next base: position 7,390 of record JAIQCH010000180.1, read on the forward strand.
TTACCATTTTATAATTGGATTGGTTACAATTTTATAATTGGATTCGTTACCATTTTATAATTGGATTGGTTACCATTTTATATTTGGCTTAGTTACAATTTTATAATTGAATTGGTTACCATTTTATAATTAGATTGGTTACCGTTTTATATTTGGATTGGTTACCATTTTAGAATTGGTTGGGTTTCCATTCTATACTTGGATAGGTTACCATTTTATAATTGGATTGGTTACCATTTTATAATTGAATTGGTTACCATTTTATAATTGGATTGGTTATCATTTTTTGATTGGATTAGTTACCATTTTTTAATTGGATTGGTTACCATTTTATACTTGGATTGGTTAGCATTTTATAATTGGTTTGGTTACCATTTTATAATTGGCTTGGTTACCATTTTATATTTGGCTTGGTTACCATTTTATATTTGGCTTGGTTACCATTTTATAATTGGATTGGTTACCATTTTATATTTGGCTTGGTTACCATTTTATAATTGGATTGGTTACCATTTTATATTTGGATTGGTTACCAATTTATATTTGGGTTGGTTGCCATTTTAGAATTGGTTGGGTTTCCATTTTATATCTGGATTGGTTACCATTTTAGAATAGGTTGGGTTTCCACATTTATACCGGGATTGGTTACCATTTTATAATTGGATTGGTTACCATTTTATAATTGGTTTGGTTACTATTTTTTAATTGGATTGGTAACCATTTTAAAATTAGCTTGGTTACCATTTTATATTTAGCTTGGTTACCATTTTTTAATTGGATTGGTTACCATTTTATATTTGGCTTGGTTACCATTTTATATTTGGCTTGGTTACCATTTTATATTTGGCTTGGTTACCTTTTAAAATTAACTTGGTTACCATTTTATATTTAGCTTGGTTACCATTTTATAATTGAATTGGTTACCATTTTATATTTGGCTTGGTTACCATTTAATATTTGGCTTGGTTATTATTTAATATTTGGCTTGGATACCATTTAATATTTGGCTTGGTTACCATTTTTTATGATTGATTCTAAATCACGAAATTTTAGAATAATTGAACCTTGTAGGTGTGTCTCGGGAAGCATTTTTGCTTACAAGGTTAACAGTCAATCTTCCAAGTTTTTTCTTCAACCGTTAGACTCAACATTTTTAGGGATATTTATTGTCTGCTCAACATTTGGGACTATCAAAATACTGTAATTTTGGAGATGTTGCTCCAAGTGCATTGCATTCCAATTAAAAAAGCTTAAACTACGTTGTGTTTCCAATGCTACCCGTGGAATAGGAACATGAAGCCCTTTGCAATTGTGAAGTTTCCAAAAGAAAATGACTCGGTGGCGGTGGTCAGGAGTACTTGGGTGAATGATGTTTGTTTGTGGCCTTCTTCAAGAAAGCTCTGAAGGATTCCAATGTGCCAAAGTGTGAGGAAAGTGACCTTTGTCCGGTGGTTATACTCCAATATTATGGTGAGCCATGGTAAAACATTTAAAAAAAATTTGTCAGGCATTTTATGCAAGGAATAATTCGTCATTTGTTATCGTAGACACCATAGTACCAGCTCAATCAGGCCACCGTTACTTCCGATTTGGACATTGGAGGAAACGGGTCCACCGCTTCTCTAAATCAGCCGCCGCCTCCTTCCACCACTTCAATTTTCAGTTCAAAAGTGCCTATATTGGATAGTAATGACGCGTTGCTTGGAAACTTCCAAACTTCATGTCAGATAACTGAGACTCCATTAAGTGAAATAGTCAGGACATCTGCCTCCTCCCCAAATTATTTAGGCAGTGTCACTCCACAAAAAGCTTCCATACAATCACGAATGGACACCATGGAATCTCTGCTGCACCCCTGCAGTTGCAAAATTGGAATCCCTCACAATTAAAATATATCAGGTGACTGAATTGTTATCCTTGATAGCAGCTTTAAAGTACTGCAACAACGAAGCTGTCTGGAGGAGGAGACAACCTGCAAATCATTTTTGACTTCCCATTGACATGACATTAACACATTGGTTAGCGTACTAACAGGAATTATTTCTGACACGCGGCTTTTTGAATTTTTAAATATTAACATCTGACTTCCGAAATCCGACTTCTGATCATTTTTAGAAACGCGTTTTAACTGGTACCGGAGGAAATAAGTTGGATGATGCCGTTCAAAAAGTGATGGGAAAACTATTTGATGATAATCTCAGTGGGCAGTACAGTCTTTAGGGAAAACGCGGAAAGCTAAGTTTCTCAGCATACTCTGGCATCATCAATTGGCCATGTCGCATTCAGTGGGGCACATTGAGACTCATTGATGTAATCACGGCGGTGACGTGTCAAGCTTTGCTGGTACTTGAGCACCCAATAACAAACTACACACTCCACCGGTCCAGAATATGTAGCTACGCATTGAGCTTTGTGTGCCGTGCTGTCAAAAACCTATCACAAACTTCGCAGGTGAAATGTCGGGGAGTGCTAGGCATCCATTGCTGGTGAAACCGATGACGTGAAAAACCCACTTGTGGCTCTAGAGGGGTAAGAGATGTCCCCAACTCTGCAGTTTTGGCAATCGACAGGCCAGTTTCTAGGCCAATCCAATTGTTTGCACCCGTTATGACCCATCCTTCCATGAACAGCACATAAATGCGGTGACTGTTGGAGCCTGTGAAGACTCCATAGATTTTATTAAAAGTGTTTTGATGTGTTTGTATCAAATAAATGTAAAAGTAGATGTAGTAAAAGCGTTTGTAACGTAGCATAAGTTTTAGTCGCTAAGGAAATATGTTTGTTTATGCCAAAGTGCAGTTGGCTGCACGTTTCGTCAGAAAGGTCAAGAGAAGAGGAGAATTCTGGGTATATAAGGAAGTGTCGATCCAGTGTCAGCGTCTCTCTTGCTGCTCGTCGCGTCGTAGTTAGTAAAAGTCTCTTGTATCAATTTTATGTAGCGATATTAAGTCTTGTATCAAATCATTTGTATCAAATAAGTTGTATCAAATAGTTTGGCTCATATACTTTGTTACGCTAAGGTTTATGAGCTTTTTGGTTATTAAAGTTGATTTGTAAAACGGAAAAAAGTGGCTATTCTTTTAAGTGTTAAGTGCATCACAACCCCGACAAACTGAGCTCCGAACATATGGTCCTTCGAGTTAAACGACGAATTAGCACTTTGGAAGCAGTTCAGTAAGCGAATGCCCGCGATAACAAGAAGAATGGCTCAACAACAAAAGGAAGCAGCTGGTGGCCAGGCCCTGGAGGAGGTAGAAAATCAACAGCAAGCGAACAATCGCGAAGAACCTCAAGTGATTCCAGTCCCGGTTGTGGAAGTCAGGACTCCAAGTCGTCACTCATCGAGGAGGAGTCACGTATCAAATCACACCAAATCAAGCCACGTATCAAGAAGATCACGACAAATTGAAATTGAGAAGGAAGAACTACTAGCGAGCGTTCGAGAACAGGAGCGGCAGTTAAGAGTAGAACAAGAGAAGGTCAAAATGAATGCAGATTTGGAGCGTCTAAAGGACCAGAAGCGGCTAATTGAGCTCAAGTCGCAGGCCCTTTTGGAGGATCTTGAAGAAGAAGACGAAGAAGACCAATATCAAGATCAAAGATCCAACGTTCTAAGCAACTCGTCAGGTAGTCTAGACGTAGATGATTGGGCACTGAAGCAAGCGGAATTAGTCAGGAAAAACAACGGAAAAACTCAACAGCAAACGGATGGACGTCTGCCACGGCGCCAATCGGCAGACGCTCTACTCCGCACCAATTCCAGACATTCTAAAGCCAGTGTTCACCCAGATGAGGAGCCAGAGGACATGGAGAAAGAAAAAGACAGCTTCAAGTTGATGGCCGACTCTATTGCAAACGCCATGAAGAGTGTAATTCAGACCGTGCAGCCAGCTGACGGAATGAAAAACTTCGTGGCTCGACAAGTATGTGGGAAGGACCTGCCGGACTTCCATGGAAACCCCGAAGAATGGCCGACGTTCATCGCACGATTCAAGTCGTCGACGGCGCTCGGAGGATATTCGGAAGATGAGAATGTTGTGAGATTGCAGCGATGCCTGAGGGGGAAAGCAAAGGAGTCGGTGCTCTCAATGCTGTATTCAGGCAGCAATCTCAATTTGATACTGGACGTTCTGGAGAAAAGATTTGGACGCCCGGAGCAGATAATAAAGAGAATGATTGAAAAAGCGAAGAATGTGGTGACACTGGTGGAAGGGGACTTTCAGGCGCTCCTGGATTTCTCAATCGCAGTGAAAAACCTTTGTGCAACAGCAAAGTCTTTGGACTTACCTTTGTATCTGAATAACCCACAGCTGCTGGAGGAGTTTACAAAGAAGCTTCCGTCTAGTTTGCAGTTCGAGTGGGGACGACATCTTCTGAGAACCGGAAGGCAGAAGAACTTTGACCTGGCGGAGCTATCGACATTTCTGGATGAAGCCTCGTCAGCAGCGATATTGGTTTGTGGAACAGCTGATCTACAAACGAAGAAGAAAAACAAGGATCAGTGCATGTTGGTGACTGAAGTCAGGTGTCCAATTGGGTGCAAGGAAGCTCATCCTCTCGACATTTGCCCGAAATTTAAGAAAATGGCCGTGAAGGACAGATGGGATGTGGTGAAGAAAAACGCCGTGTGTTTCAACTGCTTAGCTAAGGGGCATCGGACGAAGACATGTTCCAGCTCCGTACCATGTGAGATTGACGGATGCAAGCTGACCCACCACCGCTTACTTCACGACAAGACAAAATGGAGGGGAATCAGAGGAGGAGACAAACCAAAAGAAGAAAAAGCGACACCTGTATCAAATGATACACCAACAACCTCAACAGCAGAAAAAGAAGTTTTTGGAGCAATTAATCAAGCGAAGATTCCAATCGACAAAGTGTTGATGAAAATTGCTCCTGTTGTGCTAACAGGACCAAAGGGAAGTTTAGTTGTAAATGCGTATCTGGATGGTGGTAGCGTTCCGACAATGGTAGAAGAAGAGGTCGCGGAGTACCTTGGATTGGATGGAGTAACTAGCGAACTTCATCTTTTGTGGCAAGGCAAGATAACAGATGTAGACGAAAACTCCAAGCTGGTGTCCTTGAAAATTCGGGGAGTGGATGAATCTGAAGAGTTTGAGCTAGACAACGTGAGGACAAAGACAAACCTGCAACTACCAATGCAGCCGATGTCCAGCTACAAGTGTCTGAAAAAGTGGTCTCATCTGGAAAATGTGCCGTTCCCGGAAGTGCTATCAAAGCGACCATCCATTGTTATTGGACTGAGGCATAACTACTTGCTGACCGAAAGAAAAGTAGTGGAAGGACCTCGCAACGCACCTGTGGCTGGCTGGACTTACCTGGGATGGGTAGCTTACGGAGTTAATGGGATACCAACTGCTCAGTCAAGATCAGCTGCTATGTGTATCACCGAGGGATTTGATACAGATGCGGTACTTCACGAGTTGGTCTAGCAACTGTTTCGTCTGGAATCGCTCGGGATTGTCAACTGCAAAAAACTGCCACAGTCTCAAGATAATCAGCGAGCCGAACAGCTGATGAAGTCTGGAGCACGGAAAATTGAAAACTGCTGGGAAGCACCGATGCTGTGGAAAAATGATGATTTGATACTGCCAGAAAGCTACCAATCGGCTTTTGCAAGACTACGCATTCTGGAGAAGAAAATGGACAAGGATGAGGAGTTGGCAACACTGTATCAAATCAAAATTGAAGAATATGTTGAGAAAAATTTTGCCATAAACTTAGCGATGAAGAATTGGCTGTGAAGAATGACAGGACATGGTACCTCCCTCATTTTGGAAGGACAAACCCCAACAAGCCGGGAAAGCTGAGGATGGTCTTCGATTGTGCTACGAAGATCAATGGGACAAGCCTCAACGAAGTTCTGCTGCAGGGTCCTGATTTGATGGCGCTTCTATTGAATGTGCCGATGAAGTTTAGACAGCGAGAAGTGGCGTTTTCTGGGGACATCAGGGACATGTTCCATATGGCGAAAATCAGACAAGAAGACGTAGCAGCTCTACGTTTTTTGTGGAGGGGAAGAGACCGGAGCCGTACTCCGGATGTGTATCAAATGGACGTCATGATCTTCGGTGCTGTGAGTTCTCCGTTCCAGGCCCAATGGATAAAGAACCGGAACGCGATGGAGTATCAAGCGGAATTGCCAGAAGCGGTGGACGCGATTGTCAACCGTCACTATGTAGATGACTACTTGGATAGCTGTACGACGCCCGAGGAAGCCATCATGAAGATTATGCAAGTCCGAGATATCCATCGTCGAGGAGGTTTTGAGATTCGTGGCTGGTTGTGTAACGACGAAGATGTTCTGAAAGTTGTTGAACCTGGAGAACAATCAGCTTATTCGACGAAAGACGTTAAGGAAGACAAATTAGAGCGAGTTTTGGGACTTCACTGGGACCCGAAGAAAGATGTGTTCAAGTTCCAGACGAAGTTTAGCAGAGTAGACTCGCGCATAATTTCTGGAGAAAAAGTTCCTACGAAACGGGAACTATTAAAGCTTATCATGAGCTTGTTTGATCCGCTGGGATTTATTGGACATTTGACAGTCAGAGGAAGAATCTTGCTGCAGGACATCTGGAGAAGCGCTATTGGCTGGGATGAGCAGATAAAGATGGAGCAACAGCAAAAATCAGTTTCCTCGAACAAGTAAGAATAATTCCCGAAGTTGTCATTCCGAGATGCTACGCACCAGCTGTATCAAATAGCGAAGACCTTCAGCGGCATATTCTTTGTGATGCCAGCCAACAAGCTTATTGTGCCACCGCCTATCTTCGTGTCACTGGGAGGGGCGGCGTCATAAATGTGAATCTAGTGCTGACAAAAACTCGTGTAACTCCAATCCGGGCTGTATCAATTCCGCGGTTGGAGTTGGAAGCTGCCTTGATCGGAGCAAGAATGTGTAAGTTCATCAGGGAAGGACTGGATCTCAAAATCAGTATAACTGTTTTATGGAGCGATTCCAGGAACGTGCTGTGCTGGATAAGAGCCGAGGATCCTGGAAGATTCAAGGTCTACGTGGCTCATCGTATTGGCGAGATTCTGGATCTGACTGAGAAGTCACAGTGGAGATGGGTGCCAACAGCTGAAAATGTAGCAGATGATGGGACACGCGATGCTGAAGAAGCCGACCTGAGCCCGAGATGGTTTCGAGGACCTGCCTTTCTCTGGGAGCCTGCATGTCAATGGCCAGCTGAGGCGAATTTGATACAAGCTTCGGAAGAGGACCTTGAAGTCAAGAAAACGAGCTGCATGGTCGTAGTTGAAGTTTCCGATTTGATACAAGTAGTGAATTTCAGTTGTTGGATGCGCCTTATTCGTGTTACGTGCTGGTTTTTGCGGGCAGTGAACAATATGCGTACCAAGCGGACCGGAAATATGAAAAGAAAGAAGAATTTTTTGACCGTTAATGAGATTCAACACGCAATCAAGTTTTGGATAACTTGGATCCAGGAAACAACTTATGAAGAAGAGCTGGAGGATATTCAGCGAGGGAAAGGAGTTAACAAATCTTCAACTCTGAGCGGTCTATCACCGAAGCTTATCGATGGACTAATTTGTGTGGACATCCGGTTAGTGAATTCCCCAAATCCTATGTTAGCGACAAAGTACACACCAATTCTGCCTGCAAAGCACCATTGGACCAAGCTGTTGATGGAGAGGTATCATAAGGTCAACCTGCATAAAGGCGTAGACACTGTTCTGAACGAGTTACGCCAGCGATATTGGATTGTGGGTGCAAGATCAGTTGTTAAGAAAATCGCCAGAAACTGTTTGGAGTGCAAGATGGGGAACGCTAAGCAGATACCACCAAGGATGGCGCCGCTGCCGGAAGTGCGAGTAAAGATGCCAAGTCGACCGTTTACGTTCGTTGGAGTCGACTACTTTAGACCAATGGAGGTCGTCAACGGGAGAAAGCATGAGAAGAGGTATGGCGCTTTGTTTACTTGCCTGAGTACCAGGGCAGTTCATTTGGAGATGTCATACTCGCTTTCGACGGATGACTTCATGATGGCATTACATCGGTTCATCTGTCGACGTGGGAATCCCGAGGAAATATGGAGCGATAACGGAACCAACTTTCGTGGAGCTGACGCCAAGATGAAGAAAGCTTTGAAGGAGATGGACACTGAGAAGATAGAAGGTAAATTAGCGACACGTGGGAGCACCTGGAAGTTCATTCCACCAGGATCACCACATTTTGGAGGAGCCTGGGAGCGTCTTGTGCGATCGGTGAAAACAGCGATGACCACCATACTACGGAGTAGGACCCTAAGCGATCAAGTACTACTTACCGTCCTAGCCGAAGCTGAAGCATCCGTCAACAGCCGACCGTTGACGTGTGTATCAAATGACCAGGATGACCCTGCGTCTTTAAAGCCTAATTGTTTCCTTTTGGGGACAACAAGTATCCAACAGCCGCATGGACTCTGTGACGACAGTAACCTGTGCTTCCGGAAACGTTGGAGGCATAGTCAGGTTCTGGCGAATCACTTTTGGAGTCGGTGGCTGAAGGAATATTTACCATCTTTGGCGCTGAGGTCTAAGTGGAACAAAGATACACCGGAGATCGTAGTAGGGGAGTTATTGTTTGTTCCAGATGCTAATCAGCTGAGGAACGAGTGGACAAAGGGAGTAGTGCAGCGAGTATTTCCTGGAAAGGACGGGAGAATCCGTATGGTGGAGAAGTGAAGACTGGTAATGGAGTTCTTCGACGACCTGTTCTACAGGATCCCAGGATGGAAAACTAGTGATTCCGTTTAGCGAAATCACTGGGAGGGGTTTGTTGGAGCCTGTGAAGACTCCATAGATTTTATTAAAAGCATTTATTGTATTTGTATCAAATAAATGTAAAAGTAGATGTAGTAAAATCGTTTGTAACGTAGCATAAGTTTTAGTCGCTAAGGAAATAAGTTTGTTTACGCCAAAGTGCAGTTGGCCGCAAGTTTCGTCAGAAAGGTCAAGAGAAGAGGAGAATTCTGGGTATATAAGGAAGTGTCGATCCAGTGTCAGCGTCTCTCTTGCTGCTCGTCGCGTCGTCTCTTAGTAAAAGTTAGTAAAAGTCTCTTGTATCAATTTTATGTAGCGATATTAAGTCTTGTATCAAATCATTTGTATCAAATAAGTTGTATCAAATAGTTTGGCTCATATACTATGTTACGCTAAGGTTTATGAGCTTTTTGGTTATTAAAGTTGATTTGTAAAACGGAAAAAAGTGGCTATTCTTTTAAGTGTTAAGTGCATCGCAACCCCGACAAACTGAGCTCCGAACAGTGACTGAAGCCTCCGGTTAAACGAACGTTCCATTAAGCTTTTCAATCAAATTGAACAATATTCGATCCCAATTTTAAAAGATGAAGGTTTAAAGTTGAAAAGGTCTATTCTGCCTAAAGTGAGCTTATATATATGCCACAAAATTTAAGCGCACATATTTTTCAGCATTTAAAGTATTGCTAATAAAAATATGTTAATTAACTCATTTTTAAAAAATTACATTAAGCTCAAAACCTTACCAATCTCAACCTTTTTAAAATCATTACTATTTTATAGGCAGAATTTATTATTCCAAAATGGTTTACACATCTTTTACTCATATTGCGTTGTCTCAAAAATTCAAAATAAAATACATAAACTAAAATTTTGCATAAGTTTATATTTTTTGGAAATTCGTAAAATACACCTAATATTTTGTGCTTGCCTGGATTGAAGACAAGATTTGTGAAAGGAATTTACGTGGCCTTGGATCTGCTTCTTCAACAATTTAGCTTTATAAATTACAGCTACTATTCGTATTAGTCTTGAACACTCCTCGTTTTATAAATCGTCAAAATACAGTTACAAGCTTGCATTTCCGATTTCGTGGGTTGCAAGTTCCATGTTTGCAGTTTGCTTATAAACAGAGATGGGCAATGTGTACAGATGCACACATATTAAGTTTGGAAGACACTATTTAGTTTTTGGTGAAATTTGGCCATTTTCATTTATATTTTAAGTTACTCACTCATTAAAATATAGACATACACACATTCAGTTTTTGAATGTTTAGCGCTCTAAGTTTTAAACGATATTAATGACTCATGCCTTTTATCCGTTGTCGTGTGTGCCTAGGCATGACGTAAGCTTATAACGCAATCTGCTTTCGTCTTCAAATAATAAATATAACTCGTGTTGCAACTTCCGTTTTCAAAACAAAATATAAATTGTCAGGCTTTCACTTGACAATGTTTTTTCGACAATTTGTTAAACATTTGTAGCTTTGGAAATACATTTCCATAGACAGGGTTCAACATACCTCTAAATGTTACATCACTCAAATTCTTGTTAAATTTTCGAGAGTTGGCTAACCGGTTTCACAATGGTTTTCAGGAAATTGTCCATATCATGAGAAATTGTACCTAGTCATATTTAAAAGATACTTTATGTCCAGTTTACCCACCCACAATGTTTCAACCACTCGCGCGTAATTTACAATATTCGTGTGTATTTAGAATTACCTATCTATAATTAAGATTAATAAGAGAGAGAGAATATTAAGGATTATTCCACTGTATCATCGCATTTGCCTTATTTCAAGTATGTTGTTAGCATGGAACT
>JAIQCH010000181.1:0-17717 GCA_029691765.1 Entomobrya proxima
AATTGAATTCTTACCAAATAAATTATCCTGGAACCTGGTCTAAAGATTTCTGTCATAATGCAAAAATCCTTTGCTAAAATAAGGTAAGTTGAACAGGACTGGACCTGTTTTACTAGTGGGGCCTCAACCTCCAGCCAAACTAAATGATCTTGAGGATCTCTTTCTCACGGATATTTCAGGCAATTTCTTCTTACTCGTTACGCTTATCACTATGACGAGACCCTAGTTGGACGTCGAGTGCATTGGCTTAGTGGACCACCGGAAACTGGACTTTGGTACTGGGCCAAACTGATATTTGGCACAGGAAGATTTGCTCGGGCGGAGATGAAGATGAACATTCTAATGCCCAAGAATTGTCAAGGAAATGTTTTACTGAGTCGGTATCAGGGCGGTTCCTCTTTGTCCTTCAAAGTTGATAAAGGTTTAGATGGTTGGGACGATTAGCATATTGTTATAAAATGTTGGTAATTGGCAAATAGATGGTGATCAGAAGTGTGCTCAAGTTGACCAAGGAAAGGGATCCGGATAGATTGAGGGTAAGTATGCAAAAAGGGGAGGTGTTTGCATTGCAAACTTTGCAACTTGGGAACTTGGAGGGATCTGCCGGGTATTTTGGCTATGATTAGTAATAAGTATGAGTAGATCTGGGAGAGGAGGAGGGAAAATGGGGAGGAGATGGCAAGCTGGTGACGCCTCAGGACGTTAGTAGAAAATTTCATAAGAAGAGTAAACGGGCTTTACGGATGATGATAGAGATTTTTTAAAGACTCAAGCTTTCGAAATTTATTCAATTTCTTCGTCAGGAGCAAATACGAATGAAAAATTCAAAACGTGGAGTATCATAAGTTAGAAAAAACATTTATGCTAAAGAAAAATCCAATCCATTTCCGATTGCTTGACCTTGGAAACCTTATGGTTTTGGGATAAGCTTGAGTAAGAAAGTTGATATGATGGGACTGAGTGTTTTGCCATTGTTTTTGTTGAGCTTTAACTCATCGTCCAATTTCTGAATGTACAAGCCTTCCTTCGCTTCCCGATGAAAATAACGAGGCTCGACCTCCAGAAGACTTGCTGAGTCTATTGTCATGTTGTGGTCCGGATTGTTTTTTAAGTGTTCGGATACTGCGGAATTTGAGCTTTTGCGGAAATGATCTTCGATACGTTCGGTATAGGGTCAACTACTTTCTCCAATGTATTTAATATTGCAACTGCATATCATTATGTAAACTCCGGGTGGGGCTATATTCAATTTCTGCTTCATGTTGCATACAAGGCTGCCTATTTTAGTTCCCGGAATGTATCCAAAATCGCAGTCCACATGTTCTCTGAAGAAATTTGCTATTCTGGTAGTTATTATTCCCATGTATGGAAGAATCAGGCGAATTCGGTTCTCTTCAGGTAAAATAAGTTCATTGTGGGTGAGAACTTTAAGTTTCATCTTCTCAATTCTTTGATTGATAAAACCCAATGGATAGTCGTTGGACATCAAATCATATCGAATCTTGTCGAGTTCTTCTTCCAGAAATTCTAGTAGAAAAGAAAAATTGTAATAAGCAACAAACAAAACAAAAAAGTTGGAGGAGACTTGTGAGGTTATTAGCAAAATTGAGGAAGTGGAGGTGGTATAGGGTTCGGAAGGAATCGAAAATGGAGGGGAATCTGAAAGAAGGAGCTGGAGGTGGAGGTGACAAAGAAAGGGGAAAATGGACACGAGGTATTTTGTTTAAAAAATTGGGAAAAATTTAGAGAAATCCATGGTGGTAAAATACTAAGAGCAATACTTTTGTTTGTTTGTAGCAACGAAATGTACCAAATTATTTAAAATACATTTATAAATAAATCTTTGTGTAAACTGGCTAATCGTATTGTGGAAACTTACTTAGGTATCTTAGTATTCACTGCCTGCGATATTGCGAAGTTTATTTCAATGTTCCAGACAGAGCAATCTTGAGAGGAGGAAAATATCTGAAGGAGAAGTGACCCAGCTAACACACAGTGTTATCGATATGGCGTCGCAGCTGAGCTAATATCATAAATTCTTTTTTCCAGCGCTTTCCTTTCTAACAATTGCACACATGCAATCCATTTGCCTTTGAATGTTTTACATGGCAATTTACATTTTTATTTTTCTTGACGACTTTCTAAAACATTCTGTCTCTGTTGGCTTCCAAGGGACTGTTACAGTAGCATTTTTATGGAATTGGACAAGACTTTAATTTAATCTTCAAAATGAAGGTGATTTTCAGTGCGGTTAGTCAAGTGACTTAATTTTTGTCTTGATTTCACAGACAATTTTTAATTCGGCGTCCAAGCAGAATGTAAAAATTCGAATGAATAAAAACTTGCACAGTTGTTGGGAGAAAATTGACCACAGCAAAAAATATATTTTTTGAATACCTGACTTCTACTAACTCTATTTGGGCATGTTAAGAAGCAAATTTAAAAAAGTACACGAAACGTCCTTTTCGCTTACACAGCTGTAAATTTCCATTTAAATTTAATTTACCTAATTGTTTTCCGCGATATTCGTGTTATGGGCAGGAAATTGTTGAACAATTTGAAATTATTTTCAGTTTTGCGTTGTCTCATGGTCTTATACAAGTAGGCAAAAAGACGACTAAATTATAATTATGATAGAGTTATTGAGTTGTCAGCAGAAATAATCGCATTCGCGAATTGTGTGGGTTGTGTAAAGGTGTTGGAGCAATATAACTTAAATATTAATCACATAGTCTTGCTCCGTTATTATCAGGACAGTAGTAGCTAGAATGTTGGTTGTGAAATATTTAAACACATGATGGGCTGTGAACTGTATATAGTTTTGCAGAATGCTTGCTGATATTGTTTTGTAAACGTTTAATAATTCATGTGTACTGGAGTAAACTAGTGAAGGAAAACTATAGATTGGTTTTACGGTGGGAATGATATAATATACATTCGAAAAATAATCACGTATACATGGCGTTTGATAAAAAAATTTAAAACTCAATATTATCGTGAACCTAGTCTGTATGTTTGTATGTGTGAATGTTTTATTTAAATATTCTGGTGAAACTTTCATTATGCCCATAGAGGAACATTTCACTATTCCGAAACATTCTGTAATTTAAATCAACGCATAAGAGCTAAATGTTTAATTTACCTTGGACAGTTTCTTTAGAAAAATATATAAGGTTTAGAAAAACACACCATAATAATCTGTTTCTGAGTAGCAATACAAAGCAATTCAATTGACAAAGGCAATAAACAATTAGATTAATCCAATGGAATTAAAGAACAGGGGTAGACCACAGACAAATTATGTACATTCCACGTTTACGCTTGCTTTGCACCTATTCTTTCAAATTATAATTTCAAACTCATTATCAAATTCCCACTCTTACCTTATTGAATGAAAACCACCACAAGCTCAGCTAAAAAGTCAAATGCTGGCGAATCTACACAAAAATGTTGCAAAATCGAAAGAATCTTTACTACTGGTTTACTTATGAATAATTAAACGGGTTTTTAGTGCATATGCCTTACAAACTACATTGCTTATTTACTTGGTAACCCGGGATTTAGTTCCGTCTTTGGTTCATTTTTTTTTTTGCTTTTGAATAAAGTGCATTAGTGTGGCACAGAAGCAGTTTTGGCATATGTAGCAAAACAAAAGGTTGGATGAACAAGAACGTCACTGTCACCACCCCAGGGTGACAAGACCATCAAAATTCTTGAAATATCTTGCTTTTAATAAATACAAAGCTTTTGAGATGCCTTCTTTTCATTTTCTAATCTGTTCAACTTTCCTACATAGTCTCGTAAGCTATATTCTGTCTGCTTTTTGGTTAATGGTAAGTGCCTTAACCTAATAAAAGTGAACGGTTTATTCTTTAATAAGTAGAAATACAATAGAATGTACCAACCTGGCTTTGACTTAAGCAAACCATACCTTCATAAAAATACCAAACAAAATTGAAATCACACAAATTTGGTTACCATTGTTTTTCAGTGCAACAAAAATACTCTCCGAATGTATTTAAAAAGCCAGCTTATTGTTACTGTATATTTTACTTGATGTACAGTGCAACAAAATGTGTAATAATATTTCTAATAAAAAGTTAATTACCTATGCACTATACGGTCACTCGCGTGTATATATTTACGCTAAGTTGCAATAAACGATTTTTTACTAAGACAAATGCATTTCGTTTCATAGGGAGTAAAGGATCGGTGAGCAAAAATCCTAAAATGCGGTTTTATCAGTTAATTACGATTCCAGAATCATGCAAATACAGATAAAAAGTGTATCATAATTAATCATGATTTAGTCAAATAAACACAATGGCAGTCAACTTGATAGAGTTTAATTTTATTTGTTTTTCTTTCATATTAAGTCAATCTCTGCTTAGCACTGACGGAAGAAAGAAAAATAGAATTTTGCATTTAGTTTTGAAAACTTTGAGGAGGTTTTGATTACAGTTGGCAAATTAATTTTTTGACTTTAATTAACACCATATATTTTGCAATGCAGCTTATACATAGCCAATTTTCAAACAAAGATTGGATGCTGAAAATTATTTTTAACATTGCGTAAATGGGGAAAAAGTGCGGCCAAAGATATGCAACGATTTTTGACCATGTTCCCGCCATGCCAGCGATACAAACGCTTAATATACGTAAATAACGCTTAATTCTAAGGGGGGTTTTCAAAGAAAATACCAAAATGCCGAATAATTCAAAAATTATAGCAACTCAAAGTTTCAATTTTAACATGGGATCGTATGAGTGCTTCCAAAGATATGCAACGGAGTTTATTAGCAAAAACTTTTTTTCGTGTTTTTGTTTTATTCATTGTCAAATTCATTTAGTCCTCCAATCTGTACTACCACACCAGTACTACCAGTTTAGTACTACCACATGTTTAGAGGACTCATGAAACTTGCGAGAAAAACACTAAACTGTAATGGTCGAGGGTTAGACTGATTATGGCCAAAACTATTTCTAAAAACTTATTTATATATGAATTTCTCCTATGCAATCACAACGTCCTGGTTATGCTTTTTAACGATGTAGGATACAACTTTATCGTGGCAAATGCCATTTCCAGTTTTCGAGCAGATAAGTGAGATAAGTACAATACCATACGGTGACTTTCAATATTCCTGCCATGCTTCAAAACCGTTGCATGCATCGATAAACAAGAAAAAAGAACTGTAGAAATTATTTGTGGAAATGAAAAAGCCATGGAATATTTACTACTAAATAATCAATTTACAATTTAGAATGTAGGCTAATACATACAAACGAAATGTGCTTCAAATTTGTAGCTACTGCTTATTGGGTTTACGCAAAACAGCACAAATATATTCCGATTTCCAAGATATTGTAGGGTTGTTGATGGCATTTCCCGCGATATCAGCATAAATCTTGCGAACGTCCTCTTTAAGTTTGCCGTGTAGTTCTGGGGGAATATCTAGTAAGCAAGGGATTCCAGATACTGTTGCATCTGAAAGAAATAGAATAATTATTAGCTGTTTGCAGATATCAAATATCTTAAAATATGTTTTGGCCTTTTTACCAATCATAATATCCGCATCCTTAGTAATGTCCATGTTCGTGTATTCAAACAAGTTTTCTTCAAATCCCGTATCTTGCAGAAATATATTTTTGAAATATTGTTCAGGATCCTCATTTTCACCGTAAACCGACCACTCTCTGGCCAGAACTTGACCAAGTCCTTCAAGAGAACCCTTATAGTTCACCATTTGCTGCACAAGGTGAGTCAACAATGCTTAGCTTAGCAAACAATGAAAATACCCCTTTGGGATAAAACTTTTATGCAAAATAAAATTAGAAACTTCTACTTAATTCAATTGATAATTTATTAGAGTTTAATATTCTGCGCTGCTAATCCTACAAAACTGCGATTATAGAAGATAAGAGCTGGCCCAAAAAACTAATAACAGTTTAACCCGTACGTGTATCACCTTGACGCCGTAAAGTTGACACACTTGTTAGTAATGGATTTCCTTGTTGGTAGATCATCGAAAGGGAATTCGATCTCAGTAATGTAACGAAATTAATGACATTACGAAAGCTTACTGTTAAAGTATATTTGTCTCAAATTCGCATTCGTTTTCCAGTATCTATTTGCTGTCAGAGCTTCAGGTAATTTTCAAGTAATTTACAATTATTATCTTTTTAAGCAAAGTAATCAATGAGTTCAATTTTGCTAACGTACAGCTACATAGCATTGCATTTGCTTAGAGAACCTTTATACGTGAGACATGCCTACAGAAGCTTTCAAATTACCAATGCAAATGTAATGTTCATTCTGGGGGAATATTTTGTATTTTTTAATTTTTCTGGCTCTGTTTGGTCAATATTTGGTTTTGTTATGTTAACTAAGTATTGGAAAGTTTTGCGAGAAGTGGCATAAATCTTTAGTTGTGAATTGTTCGTTTAATATTGGTTTATTGGATGATTGTTACTAATTTGGGAAATTATTTGTGTGGTAAAGGAGAAAAGATTCTTAGTTCTTGGAAACACATTCGTTGTACGAAAATGTATGAGAATAGATTTATTTATAAATTTACAATGTCACGCCGCCTGATTCAATAAAGGACAAATTTACTCAATATATTTTAAGTTGAGTTAATTCTTTAAAATAGAGTAGGTATATTTGTTTCACTAATTGGACCCAGAGCACATTTCGGAACCTGCATTAAAATAGTCTTTAGCACGAAAAATGAGCAATCGCACGTTGAAAGGGTTAACGAATTAAACAGTTGAGAGTGTCATGAAGCACTTGGAACGGAAGTAGTAGTCCAAGGTGGCATAACGTCATGGCTTGGTGGGCAACGGTTTTAAACTTTATTTTCACCGAATTTAATTAGGAGTTCAATTGGCTGTTGATGATAGCTTGATGCCAAGAAGCATGCTGTATAAGCATTTTTAATTGCTTCACAAGCAACTCTAATGGTGTGTAAAAATTTTTTAAAGCTTGATAATCGTTATCGTTGGATTCCAAATTCTAGTTTCCGACTCTTTCCTTCGTAAATAAACTTCACATGTAATTCATTTACTTTTCAATATTTTAAATAGCATTTTCTTTTTTACTCTTTCTAAGAATGTTAGGAAAAGGAAACCCAGCATCACTTTTATTTCTAGGTATTTATTTACATTTTCAAGATCCGGTTATCATTCTACTATGCATTTTGCGTAATAAAGTAAATTATAAGTATAATGTACGCCTTAAATGTGCAGGTACGGTAGGTATATTTGTATTGAAAACCCGTAATATGTTATTTATAACTAAAGTACAGGACAACAAATTTTTTGCAATTCTAAATCATTTCGGAATGAGCCGGCACAATTTTATCTTTTGGTCGGAGTGGAGTATTATTTTATGAGTCAAGAATAATAGTATATAATCCGAAAACAAGCTGCGGTATGCGTGCAATCTTGAGTTCAATATTTTCCGGGCAAAATCGTATGGTGAGCAGTGATTCCAGCGACAGTGCGCATTTAGGTTTGGTCAAGTGCAGCAATTGTAGCAGCAGTGGATTGGATAGTAATAGCGCCAACCAGCACCGGAGTCCGGTGACCGGACGTGGAGAAAAAACAAACCCACGCAATTAAGCTTGAATCATAGTTTTAGTAGATTTATTTGTGGCCAGATGGGAACTCAAGGGAGTTTTGGGGCGGAGGAACTTAAAATGCAGGGCAAAAGAAAACCTAGCACGACCACGGAATAATAAAAGGACTTGGCTGGATGTAGAGGGAGAGACGGAGTTTTATAAATATTATTAATTTGAAGGGTCAAATGTCGGGGAACATTCTGGTGAGGTTTAGAGGAAGAGGGCAAAAGAGAAGGAAGCAGAAATTCTGGCGAAATTGCTAGAGTGCCACACCAAGGAGAAGTGTATACAGTCATTCTTTTGGGGTAGCAAAATAAATAGCAAAAACATCTTATTCAAGATTTTGGTGTTTAGCAGAATTAAATCTTTTAATATGACCTTTTTGCATAAATGGTATGTCATTATCCGGACACAATTTGTAGCATAATGATTCCGACAAATAATTTACAACGTGTTTTGTGAAACTTTGGACTAACAGATATATCTGATCCAGATGATAAAACAATTATTTTTTAAAAGCGTAAGTGGTAATATAAGAAACTACAGTACTAGAAAAAGCTGCAACAAATGCATACAATGCCAATTGTATCGACATTTTCTCACAATTGACAATGCGTTGCAAGCAAACTTCCAAAAATATAGTTGAAGCTTTGTACAAGGTTGTTCAATTCAATGTTCAGTAGAATTTCACCTAAGCGGCTAATCGGATTTCCACCAAACTTGGTGTACCGACTCTAGTGGACCTCCGACAGGATGATTTTAGGTCCATTTTTGACCACGATTATTACAAATATGAGGTGCATTTTAAAAAATCCGTGTATCCGAAAGCCCCCATTATCCGCGGGGACGAAGGCCCCCAAGGCCCAGAGGGTCCCGAAGTCGACTCCTACTTACTCCATCTGCCAATGGTTTATTCATTCAAACTTTTTATGATTTAGGTGTTTTAAATATTTTTTAAAAATTTCTACCACTTTTACACAAATCATTTGAAACATTTCATTTTTTGCTGAAGAAGCATTTTAAAGGATTACTATAAAGATTCCAAATGAAATGATGGAGTCTATTTTAAATATAAGTCTTGTTGACTAAGTAAATATCAGGATAACAAAAATGAAATTTACTCCTGTTATTGGGGCAACGTAAGAAAAATCTCCGGTTAGTAAGTAGTCACAGTCGTTATCTTCAACTGGCATACAGCACACAGCTTAATCCACTACTGTGCATTGTATGGCCGGATGAACTTTGAAATTCTGCATTTCGATCATCAAAACACCATTAGGGATTAGATATTTATTACGAAAAAGATATGACAAAATTTGCACTAGAAATGTCCTCCCGTGTCGGTATAGCACTTGTGGCGGCGCCGAACTCCCCTCACTTCTCCAGATGCGTGAAACTGCCATTTAGAATTTCAGATAATGCTATACTCCTTTGTATGAAAGAGATGTTTGAATCCTCCTTGAGAAATCTTTGAATGATTTCCAGTACTACTAGCACTGATGACGTTAGCGGACACTTTTGACATGAAATACAGTATTTTATTGTCAAGCTTTCGAATACCAACGGAAATTTTCTTCACAACAACTGAATGAATGCAAAAACCTGAGGGAAGCATACGCAAAACCGAAATAGTAAAATGAAATATACAGTAAAAATAACGGTATGTATGTAAAAGTATTTCTTGGTGATTTTTTCTTCGGTTCCATCTTGAATTTGATGAAATAAATTGAATTTCTCCCAATCAAGTTTTTAAAATACCATTTCCTGTGGTTACAGCAACATGTAAATCACCCGTAAAATTAATCCATGTTATTTTGCAAAGCTTGTTATATTTAGAATGCAAATTAATATATGCATTTATTTTTCTTTTCCCGATAAACTGGTTTTACGATAAACTTTTACTGATGCATTCATAATGACTTTGACTGTGGCAAAAAGCCATTTCTTCAAAAGCTGCTTTTGCTCACGCTCCTCATCTCAGCGCAGTTTGGATTCCCCTCCAATCTTTCTTCAGCTGTGGAGGAATGTCAATGTCCATTTTGTCGCGGAACGATTCAGGCTGGCACTGAAACCTGTTCCTCCGAAATAACCGACACCACCCTAATGAAAACGTCCTCTATCCCACTACCGACCTGTGTAACTATCAAGGAAACAACAGATGGAAACGGTACTGTCGAAATGGCGTGCAACCAAATGTCCGACGACTATCTCAGATGCGCGCAGGCAAAGTTTGGACAGAGCGGAAATTGTGTGGAAGGTCAAATATCAAAACTAAGAGAATATTTACAAGAGTGTGACAAGGAAATCGAGAAAAATGCAAACCACCAAAAAACCGACACAGAGAAAGGACGGATTAAAATTCCGCTGTCAAATACTTACACCGATGTCAAGATGTGTGTCAGGAAGTCACAGCGTTGAAAAGATGTGGAGACTACTACACTAGGAAGAGAAGGCTCGATTACCAAGAAGGGCTCTACTGGGACATTCTCTGGTACAACTACAGGGCATACGGCAGTAGTACCTACAGTCATTGGAATGTTTATCACTTTTAACAGCTTTTGAAAATGTATGGAATTAATTAATTTGTGCAGCAACTAATAAAAATCAAATCATGCATTTTATTAACGTTCATTTTCCCTCAACCCATACGGCAAGTTAGCAAATTTTACTTTTCAAATGAAAGATTACGCAGCATAAACATCCATGGTAAACCATTTAAAATGATCGCTGCTAAAAACGATATGAACATAAGATTGCTTGCTAGCAAATTGTGGTAAGTGGGGTAGGAAGATCTAGTCCCTTCTTACAAAGTTGCCAATTTTCTAAATATCTCAAATAATCAATGGATTGATGCACCTACTGAAAAAACGGTAAACGTGTGGACCAAGTCAAAGCTATCTGCTAAGTACTACCTCATTACACCGGGGAAACGAAGTCACCTTCTTTAAAAAGTTCTGCCCATATATACCCTACTCATACTCCAACAAGTACGATAGTCACGTAACTATTGGAAAGAGTGTGACTACAATACCTTAACACAGCTACGCTACAATTCAAACTAAACGTGTTGGCGTGAGCGCTAACGGAGTACCTTCATACCGTCTTTGAACCACCCCGTTTTCCAGTTCCCTTACTTCCGATACAAGAGTGTAGACTGGTGATTCCACGTGTGGTGAGTCGGATTTTGGAGAATTGAAGCTCTTTGTGTTACAAGTCTTAAGTCGGATGAAAGGTTTTGTGAAAATACTGCATTTTTAGTTTAATACAGTTACAGTTTTGAGCAATATATTGTATTAGAAGTAAATTCAGTGTAAAAATCTGATATCCAAATAAAAGTATTGTTTTTATTCTAGTTTTAAGTTTTTGACAGTTATTAAAGTTGGATTTCAACGCGTCGGGGTAAAATTTTCACGCCTAAATGCATTTTGTCGATACATAGAGCCATTTCGTACACTGTAGATACCTGCTTCCAGTTCCTTTTAATCAGCATATACATTTACGCAATTTATAAATAAGATTTCTTTACGTTTAATATGGCAAATTTTTGCATATGAAAAGTAGATCATGTGCCATGAGTCATGACCACTCATTCAACAATTGTGTTAAACCAGTGAGTGGACCCAGCCCTACTAATATGTGGCATCTCCGAGACTCGAAGTTTAGTTACCTACCTATTCACATTAACGTTAAATAAATGTATTTCTACTCTTATGAAGAAACAAATAAATTATTTGATATTAAGCCGGCAACATGCCTACATGTAGCAAAGTAGCGAAAGCAGGTGTACTTTATTGCTGATGTAGACTAACTTTTGACCCTTTTGACCTAATGACACCAAAAAACAGTATTCTCTTGACAAATGAAGCAAAATTCAGCTAAAAACGCATGTGCCAGACAAAATTTTTAATCCTGAAATGTAGTATCTAAATAATTATTGAGGCAAAATTCAACCAAAATCTCATGTGCCAGACAAAAATTGTCTAGAAGAAAAGCAGCATTCTATGGTAGTCTTGGTAGTAGTCATTGTGGTGCTTGACCTCTTTGACCGAATGACATGAAATTTTGCGCGGTGCTTTGCCTTATTGTGGCACATATTCTTGCCAAGTTTCAATGAAATCGGTAAAACCGTTACGGAGATATCGCACGGACAGGCGGCTTGCGCCAAATTCATAAGTAGCTTTCGCTACTTAATAAAGCCGGCAGCATGCCCACATGTACCAAAGTAGCGAAAGCAGAAGTTTAGTTCAGAACCAACAAAAAATCAATCCTAAATTGAATTGAAACAACAAGAGGATTTTCATAAAAATTCTTTAATTTTGTTTAATTCAAAAGCCCATGATTGAACAAGAGGACTTTCATAAAAATTCTTTTAGTTTTGTTTAATTCAAAAGCCCATTATTGAACAAGTGGACTTTCACGAAAAGAGATTTTAGTTTTGACCTTTGACCTTTGGAGTTGACCAATATACCTGAGATTTTGCGCAGACCTAGCTCATGTTATGGGACTCCTTTATGCCAAGTTTCGTTAAAATCGGTGAAACGGTTAAAGAGATATCGCACGGACAGGCGGACGGACGGACAGACAGACGGACAGCGCCATCTTATAAAATAGCTTTCGCTACTTAATAATAGGCATACATCTGGTTAAAAAACAGGTTCGGGCCAATTGAGAAAAACTAGTTAAAAGTAAATCCATGCAGTTTTGATTCTAGGGCCTTGGTGTATCCTGCAAGCAAGCTAAATATCATGAATACAACCAACTTCAATGGCCAATTGAGATTCCTCCCCCACACCAAATACCATCCTTATTCCGACCCATTTCCAGTGGCCAGAGAATCCTTTTCCAACACAGGGTGGGTAACCATGAAAGTATTTATTGTGCATAAGTAGTCAGCCCTTTTGAGATGAGGATGACACAACAAGATGTTTGGGAAGGAAACACTTAAACTGCGAATTCTCCTCTGATGACTTATAACTTTTAAGTTTGCCTTTTCCGGGGTATTTTGTAGTTTCATGCAATTCATACCCAACAAATGTCCCCCAATAATCCAATTTACAATCCAGTCCACATTAAAAAATTGGCTAATTGATTTAAAATGGAAGTTTTAAAATTTTTAGGGGCAACGGAGAGTCAGCGCTGAACTTAAGTATGTCCTAAGTCCGTTTTTATACAACATGTATTAACAATATTATACTACAGAAAACTCTAAATTTATTGATATCATTAGATATGCTGCCTCCACCCACAATGGCTACGCCAAAACATTGTGAGTAGACTGCACTGCTCTTTTAAAAGTAGATTTGAAAAGGATTCAATTGGAATTAAATTTATCCGAATAATTGATTGGTCGTACTTAAGAAAAATTGTACGATACTCAAACAAAACGGTTTAATGTTTTTAAAGGAATTTTTCAACGCTCCTACTACGTACGCTCAATAACAAATTAATCCAAGAACCTTTAACAATGAATTTCATAAAATTATTGTCACTGTTAGGTTAATTCTTTACTGAACTAAGAAGTATCGCAAGAAATATAAAGCAGTTATAAATTTTCTCCATGCTAATTGTAATTATATTACATAGTCGGTTTATGTGCAATTTTTCCCAAACGATTTATCTTATCTAGTGATCAGGAAAACTACCTCCACCGTAGTGAAAAATCCAAATGCTGTCGAATCATTGCAAAAATATTAAATTGCGGGAATCTTCAACTGCAGGTACAATTATTGCGATAATAAATACTTAAGAGTTTCCACTGCTGTTAAAAACGTTTTTGTCAATTTTTTGTCAACCGCGGATTTACCTCTATTTCTGGTTTATTTTGGAACTGAATGAAATACTAGTCTGGTTAATCGTATTTTGGAAAAAAGATGTAGCATTGTGGCGTGCGTTGGGGATATGAAATGAGTAAAGAGAGAACTGGAAATTGTTTTAGAAACAGTGGAACAGCTACAAAATATAAAAAGTATATTTGACGTGGTCAATTCATTAGAAGAATATATTTTTATTCAAATAACTATTGTTTTCGTCTCAATTTTAAATTTTGAAAAATTCCACGCCCTTAGGATTATCTCGGATAGGCCAAGAATTGGGTTGAACACGGATTCACTTCTCTGAACTATTCTAAGCTTAAAAGTGGTTAACCTTGATATGAATGACTTGGATTCATAGCTGGTGCTGCTTTGATATTTTCCTCGACAATCACGAAAAATAAAGTGATTATACATAGTTAGAGCTCTATACAAATTAAATGTCATGCAAAACACACAAAAGCTAATGTAGTATTTAGTATCACAGACGGCGAGTGATGTAATGCTACGATCTACACAATTATCAAATATCACCATCTCTGAAAATCAAATGAGCGGTGCTGTATCATCACAAGCATTGTGGGATCTAAGTGAAACATAAGGCGTTTTTGTTTTTATTTGCTCCGCTTCTCGTAATTTTGTTTTTAGTTCCATTTCCACTTCATTTTTAAGCTGATGGAAATGTGGAATAAAACCGGAAGATACAGAAAGAATTGGAATATGAATAATGATACTTGAATGAATTATTTTTATGTTCACATTTTTTAGAAGTAGCCTATTCAGCAGGCATATTTTTTCAACTTCTAAAATTTTATCCAAATGGTGAGTACACAGTGAGGTCTGCTGAAACTTTATAATACTCCTACAATCTTCTTCTAGATTAAATTTATAAACAGTAGAGAGGGGGTCCCTCTGCTGTTAACAAACCGCGTGCAGGATTTGAACTGCTGACAGCCAATCCTGGCAGTCATGTGATTCAGCCGTCCAGCCGAGTTTTGGTTGTGACTTTAGCCCTTCTCAGTGTCCTTCTCTTGTCACCCTTATCCGCAGCAGTATTTCTGAACTGCCTCTTTCCCTCCGCTTATTTCTTCTTGGTGTAGCACTCCTAAACAATCCCTCCAAGATTCCTGCCTGCTCACCACTTGTCCCTCTACCTCATCCAGAACATAGCCCCGCCCCGGATTATTCCTACTCAACCTTGACCCCTTCAAATTATTCTTTTCGAATTCCGTCTTCGTCTCTGATTCAGAGACACTAAATCCAGCCGGGTTTCCTTGTCCCTGAGATAGTTGCCTTGGTAGTGCTCTGCACTCCAAGCTACTTCACCCAGAAACCCGCTCCATTATGCTTCGGACCACCTGGCTTCAGTTCTTTCAATACTTTCGCTTTCACCGCAACTCTTGTACCTTCTATCTCGAGTCCCTTCTCCCTCCCCGTCAATTCCTTCTTTGCTTTATTAACCGGCAATTTTACAACTTCGTCACCTCTAGCTCAGCTCTACCGCTTCCAACTTGTTCAGGTCCTTTATATATATATATATTAATTTTGAAAGTGAATTCGGTACAAAAATTGTTTTTATTCAATTAAATGCTGTGTGTTTTGTTATTGTTATAGTTTTAAGTTTTGTCAATAATTTTAATAAACTTTGCGTGTAACGTGTTTTTGACAAACTTTGACGTTCCAGTAATTTTTTTTCTGTTACTGAGTGAATTTTACTTAACATGTAGATAACGTATTGGATCATCACACGTCACTGTAACAATTTCTGATAAGCGTCAGTTACGATTATGGTATAATATGGCTTAAGACAAAGGCAGTATTTGTCAAATAAATTCAATTCAGCACACTTTACGAAATTTCTCATTTTATATTTTAAAATAACAAATTTTGAACCTGAGCCACACGCTGGCTTATTTTTCGGTTGCTAAGCCATCCAGTAGTCCGTCTGCCGATCAAACAAATTTTCTGTTTTGGAACAATATGCCGTTTTACTGCTATTCTTACGATTTACATGTTGGCTATTGTGATTTATTGCTGGAAAGTTTAACCTGAGAATTAAGGTTTAATCAACGGAATTCAAACACTGTGTCATGTACTAAAGAAGCAGTTTTAATGAGATTAACCCAGTCCAATTACGGGTCAGGGACAGATCAAAGGCAAGCTTTGTTTTCGACGTTGCTGTTTCCTTTGCAACTATAAAATCTAACCAGCAAATTATACTCACCCCACTCATTATAGCTATACCTACCTGACTGAACTTACTACCACCACCATCCCAGCAAAATATCAAACGCTCCCGAATGATACAAAAATATAAAATCTAAAGAATGTTGTACTATAGTTACAGTTATTACCAAGTATATGTTTTCAGTACATCCTATAACTGCTAATTTATTTAGCCACCTTAGCGTCATTTCCATTTTTGATTTGAATGAATTGCAAGAGTGCAGACCAGCAGCTGGTTTTGGACATACAGAAATTATACGGACAATTTAGCATTAGACCGCGGGTATCCTTTAAGCTTATATGCTTATAATTTAAGAAGTGTGTTAAGGTTTGGATAATTTTTGGGATTAAAAAAATCTTTAGGGATAACGATGGCAGTTGGTTTACGTGGAGGATTCTCAATTTAGTAAATTGAATTTACTTGGGGCATGAAAAACTCCTCATAGAAAATTATCAAAAGAAATTAAGAGGTGGTTGCTTAGCCGCAAATTATGCAATTAAAATCCACCAAAGCATCAGTACCCCTACTTTTCTTAGTTGTGCCTCCTGCGTCTCCACCCACCCTCCCACTTTTGATTCAGTTTTATGAACGAACCTAATGTGTAAAGAAAGAGCTATTTGTTCAGAAAATTAGACATGTGTCTTTTGATGCACTGAAAATCCACAATCATTTTTGTTTTAATCCTTTTTAGGGTTTGAAAAATTGGATGCCTTCAAAGATTTTCTTTGTTGGACAGGGTACTCAATTAAACTCAGGTTGACCTTTTATTCGGATTTGGTAGAATCTAGGATAACTTATATCCAGTTAACAGTTCCTCCAATTCTTTCACTTTCAATGCAAATATTAGCTTGAACCTCCGAATTTTTTTCCTCAAATATCAATTCCAGAGCCTTGGTCACCTCCAACTTCTCCGCTTCCAGCTGTTTCAGGCCTTTCAGTATCCCAATCTTGGTTGAAAAATTGCTGATAGAGAATGAGGGTGATTAGGGTGAATCTGGAACACGATCTGTCCCAGTATAACACCCCAGTTAGTGCTATGCAGCATTTTCGGCGTCCAAATGCTTAACAAAGTTCCAAAAATTAATTAACCGTTGTGGTTAAACAAAAAGAATGAATTTGCAATTCCGCGGCTTAATTCCGTAGCTTAGCCGTTTTGCACAATTTTATATGCTAATTCGTAAGATTGTATTAATTTTGGACAAAAATGTTTTAAAATTAAAATTACAATTGTATTTCAACGTAATAGATACAGTTAAGCGATTGTTGCTCTGCATTATAATTAGTAAGAATGCAAATGCGCTCCAAAATTTGTCAAATCTATTCCGTTAATTATCGTTGAACAAAGTAAAATTTCTAGTTTTTCGCGTGCATGTCATGTTTTGGTTATTTTTTTATTTTAATATTACAAGTTTCAAATATTTTATAAATTTTTCAAATCCGAAAGCATTATCTGAGGTTCCTGTGATTGTTCTCCAAACCTAAAGAAATGTTTGAGGACATTAAAGTTTTTCCAAAACGCGTTGAAAGCAAAGTTTATTAAAGTCAATGCCAAACTGTTAGTACGGAAGACGAATCGGAAGCGAAAGTGCAAAATGTAAGTTGTGTATAGTCGACAGTCATCGCTTTGGATTAGTTAGAAAATGCTTCGTAGTTTAAAAAAGGAGTAGTTAGGAAGGGATTCCGTGATCACCCAATGAAAGGAAGTGGCAAAGGGATAGGTGAAAACCAGCTACCTTCGCAATGAAAAAGATATTTTCCGGCAAGGAAAATTAACCAACACCCCAGCATTTAGCATTTAAACAGCGTTCTTTTGCAATGCTTCAGCAACCTTTGGTTTCTTGGTTGAGGCGGAGAAGCATTGATGTTCAACATAATATTAATATTAAGTTTGAGGATGTAGAACTAAATAAAAAGTTTGCACAAACCTGTACATTCATTTATAGCCTTTATGACAATGACATTATTAATTTATTTCTCAATAAAGTACTTAGGATGAGGATAAAGCAGTTAACTCTTGTACTGTATATTCGTTTTCTTCGTCCCGCCCCTGTTTAATTT
>JAIQCH010000182.1:0-17672 GCA_029691765.1 Entomobrya proxima
GATCAAGGCTATGCAGGTGAGTATAAATAAAATTATTGTAGATTTAAAGAAAATTTGTAGTTTATGGTTAGTTTCTTATGCAAGTTGTAATGCTTTGTAGATGGTAGATGGTAGAAAGGATTTTGTATGATTTTGCATTTGTTTAGCATTGGAGATGGAATGAGATGGTAGGAGATGGTAGGGGTGGATTGAGATGGTGTTGGAAATTGGCAGTGGTCTTGGCCTTGCTGCTTTTTGGCCCAGAATTTCAGTGTACTCTTAGGCAAAAGGTTAGTGTGCATTTATTTTGACTACCCTTTTCCATTATATTTCAATGCACTCGTTTACACGGTTCATTGCATAGACATTCATTGGTAAAAGTAAAGGTAGCTTGTGAATGCCCCCTCTGACTACCTTTTCCTAGGCGGCCCTTGTTGCTTAATTTCCATTTTATTGACCTTTAGTTAATTAATGCGTCAAGTTTTCCCAATATTTAAATGCACATTTTATTACATGCAAAATCATGCATTTATTTATTGTCATTATTCCAATATTTTATTCCCAAAAAGGATAAATGTCAAAGGTCATGTCCATTTTTCAACTGAAAATATTTCCAAAAACATTTGCATTATGCATTATGATGGTGCAAACTCTGTGCCCTATTTAGGTTGGCCGCCCCTTTTCCAGGCGGCCCTTATAGCTTAATCTCCGTGTGTGTGCTGTTGTCATTTTTCCTTCTTTCCCGTTCAATCAGAGTATGTAGGTAGTTGGGTGCTGTGTGATGATGGTTGGTTTGGTGGTGGTGGTGGAAAAAAAAGAAGATTTTCTTGGCAAGTGACTACGACTCTGCTCACTACCAGAAAAGAGTTGCCATAAAAGTGTACACATGTTACGTGCACATGTTTCATTGTCTCACCATCTCTCTCATGTTTTGCATAATATTTTTATCCTTTTGAGAACACTATATTTTTGCTGCTGTCCTTAATTAGATATTGGGATGATGCTCATGCTTTTTCCTCGTCATGCATTTTTCTTATCATGTAATTATAACTTGACGTTTTTCTTTATTGATGCAAAAAAGTAAATAAATTTTATGCACGAAATGCACAGATTAATAAAGTGTACGCAAAAAAACTAATAGCGGGATACGACACCTTCCTCTTCCGCGAATTCGGGTTACGACAGTTTTTGAGACATGATGGGATGGAATATTGCAGATTTAAGGAATATTTGTGAAAAGTGTAAATGGGAGTTTGTATGCTTTTCGGGTTACGACAAGTTGGTAAGTTTAATATTGAATTACATGGGGAATGAGTGGTGGGCTATTGCCTTGCATATTATTTTGTACTACTGCTTGCCTTCCCATTAACCTGTGTGTACTTATTTTGTCTTCCTTTTGGCCAAACTTTTCAATGTATTTATAGGTATACTTTTGTTAGGCCGCCCCCTTTTAAGGCGGCCCTTATAGTTAATTTCCAGTGCATGCACCTTAATGGGCTGCTTTTTGGCCATTATATTTGGCTGTACTCTTTGCCTTACTGCAGCCTTACTTCCTTTTGGCCCAGAATTTCAGTGTACTCTTAGCCTTACTGCAGCCTTACTTCCTTTTGGCCCAGAATTTCAGTGTACTCTTAGGTAAAAGGTTAGTGTGCATTTATTTTGACTACCTTTTCCCATTATATTTCAATGCACTCTAGGCTTATGGCTAGTGTACATGCACTCGTTTACACTGTTCATTGCATTGGTTGATAAAGGTAAAGGTAGAAATGGCATATTATACTCCTTTCATAAACTTTATAAGCATTTCTCTTCATCGTTTTACATTTTTAAAAATAACCTCTCATATTTATATGGACATATTTTACTTGTCGCTGTGCTACATGTGTGTACCTATTTAAAAGCCATGTGTGGTAATGTTTGTGTTGGTGATGCTGGTGATGGAGGAAAAAAGAATTTCTTGGCAACTACTGACTACTCTGCTCACTACCAGAGAGGGAGAAAAAAGAGTTTCCATACATGTTACATGCACATGTTTCATTTTTCCTCTTGCCACTACTGCCGTTGTACTGCTAAGTGGGTTAACAAAAGAGAAAAACATTTTCCTTCTCGGCGTATCACGTAATAATAATAATCTTCTTTTAATCTTTTCATCCTTTCATTAGCACACATTGCAAAATCACTCAACTTTGCTTGATTGATAATTATGATGCATGCATGCTAATTGTACAATAAACCATTGTACTTTGTATTTTGCTTTTCCAAAAAAATCTAAAAGGCAATGACAATTTGTTAACAGCAGCAATTTTAGTATTCCCTTCTTTCCAACTAGAGTAAACCTTTTAAAATAATGCATTCAACCATTAGTTCCGCGTTCGTTTTTCTGAGAATGTGTGCCAGATGCAGATGCTAGTGTTTGGTGTAGGATCATGTTACGTTTTATCCAAACGAAAAGACAAATTGTATTTTCTGCTGCTGTCTTGTACATGTAAATGGAGAAGCATAGTTTGTGTTTGCAGAGAATATTCCGATTCTAAACTTTTTGTTCTGTTTCTTGTCATTTCTTGTGATACATACTGCCTTTGATCTTTTCATTTTTCCATCAGTGCATACTAATTGTTGGAAAATGATTAAACATTTACCTTTTCCTTTGCTTTCAAATAATTTAACAGGTCAGTGCATTTTTTGCTATTGACATTATTATTTAATGTCTTTGTAATTTTTAAATGATGCCATGCATTAAACTTTTAGTACCACACTTAAAAGATGCTGCAAAGCAGATGATGAAAAATGGAATCATGTTACGTTTCATGCAAAAGAAAACATTTTCTATCCGACAGTGTTGGGATTTTCTTCTTATGAGTTTGTGTACAAGCAAAAGTGACTGTGCTCTTGCGATTGAATAAATTATCTTTACCAACAAGCTTAATGATAACTGAAAATGCGTAAGATTAAACTTTCATCGTAATGTTTTCAGGGTAATCAAACTTTATGAATCAAAATTAATTTGTTGGACTAGTCATGCCAAGGAGTTTTTTAAGGGATAGCCAAAGTGTTGTGCTGATAATGATGCTGTGGAAAATAATATTATGCAAAGAGAGTTGGACCTGCAAAATGAAAGAAAGGGAAAAATGATGCACGTGTGTGGCTGCTGTTGACGGTCTTCCTTCTTGGTTTATGGTCCTTTATCGTCATCGTCCTCCTTCTCACAACTGGGATGATGGGATAATAGTTTATGTATGCAGTTTCAATTTCATGTACAAAGTAAGAATGCATTTTTACAAACAGTAAATGAAAAAACATTTGAATAGAATGAACAAAAAATCACAAATTCACATTTTGAACTTTTTATTACATTTTCAATACTTCTATTGATTACACTTGAAAAGAATAAAAATTAAAATGGCATCTGCATTCGAATTGAGCTGAACTTGAAACTAGAAAAAATGTTGCACATGAAAATTTTCACTTCAATGTGTTCCTACAATTTTGAAAACAATATACTAAAACACATTCAAATTTTAACATAAAGAGTACCTGAAACTTACAATTCGTTTTTTAGAAAGTACTTACTCTAATGTAACCTTTGAAACGTTACAAATGAAAACTGTACAACTGATTATGAAAAGTAAATCAAAATGTAGATTTAAGAATATTATTACTATACAAAGTGAATTTGAAATTTTCTACTATGATTGTGTAAAGTAGAAACACTAAAAGTACATCTAAAAGTTAAAACTCCAAACTGCGACAAAACAGCTTACCTACCTAACAAGTAACTTGGAAGGGCAAAACTTTTCGGTCATCTTACTGTTATTTTCACTTATAGTGGACTTGTGTGAGTCCATGGAGGCAATAGTGTCAGATACGGATTATAATAGTGTCAATTATGAATTTGCAATTGCAATAATTAAATGAGCAATGCAATTCAATGATCAATATCAATACCTGAGTTATCTTATATGCCTGTAGCTAGTCATTTGGAGCACTTGCCTAACTTGCCCTGCAAGTGCCTACGTAATTCTTCATTAAAAAACTCAGATTTGCAAACCTTGCAAATGTCCGCCTTCTCCCGAATATGACGAACCAAATGTCTATAAAGGTCCCTTTTAGACACAAAACGAGATTCGCAAAATGTGCACAAGTACTTCTTTATGCCTGCATGTGCCCTCATATGTCTACGTAAGTTTGCATCATACGTAAAGCAATGATTGCAAATTTTACACTTGTGACTTTTCTCCTGAATATGCGAATTTATATGTACTTGTAAACAGGAATTCACGGCGTAAGACTTGTCACATAACTTGCAAAAGTACGGCCTTTCATTTGTGTGCTGAAACAAGTGCGGCAGCATGTTATGCTTGCTGGAAAATTGTTTGTTACAAAATATGCATTCCACTTCCGCTGTATTGGAAATAGTGGAATGCGTTCGCATATGGATTTTTAAACCGCTACGAAAAAACGAACAATAACTGCAAACTGTGCACTTGAACTTTTTCTCTGTGTTATGAATAACTTTGTGTAAATTTAGCATAATTCTTGTAGCAAATCTTTTTTCACAGTTATTGCACTTGTGATTTCTTTCCTTCGAGTGAACTGATTTCATATGCTCTCGAAGTCCTGCACTACCTTGATATGCCTTGTGACATAGTTGACATTTGTAGGGCTTCTCTCCAGTGTGTGAGCGTACGTGATGAACTAAATCCCATTTCACAGTAAACGATTTCGAACAATACGAGCAAGGAAACGGCCTTTTGCCAGATGTATTGTGGAATGTAATATTATGATTCCTTAATGATACAGAAGTACAAAATTCTTTCAAGCACTCCTTGCATTTGTAATACCGCTCTCCAGTATGCGTCCTTAAATGTAAGCGAAGAGTGGATTTGCGAGAAAAGCGCATTTCGCAAATGTTGCAGCTAAACGGTTTCTCATCACTGTGCACGCAAGCCTTATGTGTCCTAAGTGATTGTGCGTAGAAAAAGACTTTTGGACAATGTTCACACTTGAATTCATTGTGTTTCATGACCACGTGTTCTTTTCTCTCTTGTGGTGTTGAGAAATGGACAGGGCAGTAGGCGCACTTTGTAACTTTGAAGCGTTCCTCGTTTTCACCGATTTTGTTGCGAAGATGGGAAAATAGTGTAGACACACAAGTAAATGTCTTGTTGCAAAATATGCAAGTTTCCCATTTCTGTAAGTGAATTCGGTCGACATGCCGGTTTCTGTCGGTACTTGAACAAAATCCCCTTTTGCAAATAGGACACTCTAGTCTTGAAGCGTTTTCCGGTAAATGAGATTTCATATGATTTTCAAACGTGCTGATTTTGCTATACATTTGATCACACTTTGAACATTTGAGTTTTTTCCTTTTGAAACATTTTGTCTTAAAGTGATGCCTTTTAAGAGAGGCTTTGGAGGTAAATGTAGCCTCACAAACACTACATTCGTATCTTTCAGAAATGAACTCCATTTTATACAACTGCTTTTGGTATTAATATTAATTACAATTCGATAGTTAACTAGTTACTGTGAATAACCACACTATGATAGTTTTGCTTAATATTTTAAACAATTTACAGTGAATAATGTCATCATCAGATTGAATACATTATAATGTGGAAGAACACCAAATAAAGTATGTGAACAAAACCAGAAAGTCTGTGATCATTTCATTAAGATTGCAAGTTATATTATGTGTACTTCTACTTGTATT
This sequence comes from Entomobrya proxima, assembly GCA_029691765.1. Lineage (NCBI taxonomy): Eukaryota > Metazoa > Arthropoda > Collembola > Entomobryomorpha > Entomobryidae > Entomobrya > Entomobrya proxima. The sequence continues at coordinate 5,693 of JAIQCH010000182.1, forward strand.
TGATATTAGGTGCATCAGGCTCACAGTGAAACCAACTTGTTGCAAGGTCACACTTTCGCCTCATTCAATCATGTGAGCAGAAAGCAAAAACCGATATTATTCACATAACATTACAACAGTATTACGGACGATTTGCTGTTGAAATTTTCGAACAATTGTGAGCATTTCAGAAATCATGAAATTGATACAAACTTCTGAATTGCTGATATCATGACATACTCAAATTAATTAACACGAAGTTGAAAACGTACGCACATTTATGTTCATTTGTCCAATCGTTTTGTAAATACAATATTTCATAACACAACTACTTGTAAAACAAAATTCCACAGAAATATTCATAAATTGTACACTTACAACTTATCGCACATAATATCAAATATTCGTTTTCTGTCAAGTCAGTCAAGTTTAATTTCTCTCGTTTCATGAATAGGTGATACTTATGCATGCAACATTGATTTTCGGCATTTTTGAAGTAAAATTGGGAACCATGACGATAATTTTGCACGATGGTCTTGTACTGTTGCACTGTTACGATGAAGTTGGGGTTATGGGAAATTAACTAAACACTTATGAGGAAGTGCCCGCATGTAACACTGATGTAAATGTTTATTCATTCGTACATTCATCGTACTTTGAATCAAAATGTGTTTTGGAAACGAAAAGTTCAATACTGACTTAACATCAACTTTACACTTTACTGTCCCGGAGGAAAAAAATTCTAAATGGCACATTTCAAATAGAATTTTCTAAATTTATTGGCTTTTGTAAATTTTGTTGAAATTGATTAACCCTTAGTGCCAAATAAAGTAAAACTTTTACTTTTCCGCAGACGAGCTCAATGAATGGATACGTTTTCGAACAGTGACCTTCTAGCTCTGCTCTCGGTTCGAGAGACTGTGGGTGTCTGAACGGAAAATGCAAGTGTTCCGAACTATAACCAGAAAATTGGCATGAAAGAGACGCTCCCTTTCTTTTGTTTTGAATAGAGAAGGGGAGAGCGCTCCCTTTTTGTAATTATTATAAGCATATTCAACGGCTTGTTTTGCAGTACAGAGTAACAAAGAGGGAAACAATGCTAGTAGGGGCGGTGTGTTCCCACCTTCCCACCGACGATTTGTCCCGCACTAAAACTTTGGCGTCTCGAGCATGCAGCAAACAGACACCAAAAGGCACTGCCAAAAACTGCTTGGCACCAAAAGTACTTTTGAGTTACTCGAAATTGTCCATGTTTCTAACATTTTACCAAATATGGTAATGTTTGTTCGTTTCTGTTTGTCATTTTGGTTTGTCTCTTGTGATGACATCAACATTTCATCGTAAAATGATGCTACCCGTGAGAATGTATTCGATTATTGCTATTGTTGTTGACAATGTGACTTTGTTCTTCTTCTTTTCATTTTTGTTCTCCCATAAACCATGCCATTCTCTGTGGTGGCTGAATGAAAATGATAAAAAGCATCAATGTGAGTAAACACATTATGTCATTTTGATGCAAACAAGGCTCTAAAAATAACAATTATCTATTATTAAAGTGCATTAAGATTTAATTTGAGCAGGTTCTGAGTTTAAATTTTCCATCAAACTAACATGTGTGGTGCTAAAAAGCCAAATTTATGCTTCACTTGACCCTAAAATTCCGGAAACGTTTGTGTCCCTGACCTGTGTTTGATTTAGGAAAGGATATGGGCCCTCAAATTAAAACGTCAATTTGCAATTTAGCTCAAGTTTAGATTCCCAAATTAAAATCTTAACATGAAAGTGTTTGTCAGACATGCAAAATCTCTAAATTTTATGATTATATGTCTGGGTTAACGTTTTGTTTGTGCATATTGTTGTTTTGTTGCCTTCTTATTCTTTTTGGAATGTGAATAAATACAGGCATGCATAAAGTAATTTTCTCGCAATCGAGAAATGAGCATATCATATTACATAATACCATGAAACGGTTTTAGTTTTGCGTTGAGCTCATTCACATCTGGCAATTTCTTATATATGAAATGACAAGCTGGCTTAAGCACAATGGTGCGGAAAAAGTATTCTTTGGTTCTATTCACATTCACAATTCACCTTCAAGTGAAATTTACAACAACTTTAAAATATTTTGTAAATTCTAGTTTGGTAAGGTTCAAATATCAAAAGTTATTCTGCATTTTGCTTAAAGGAGCAAAAGAGTAACAAAAATCCAGCTGAAGAAAACAAATGATTCATCAATTTCGTGAGTTTTGTCGTTGAAAGTATTTTGAGTTTTCAGTATCTAATATTATTTTGCAGTAATTTCAAAAAATAATATCCGTGAGGTATCGATTATCTACTTTTGGCATTGTATACTTCAAGAAATATGCAACGGGCTAAAAAGTTTAATGTCTAGCTACCTGGTTTTTAAAGATTTTTGAGTATACATTGGCATTTATAGCCGTTAGTGCAAACAAAAAACGATTTTACTGTTACGAAAGCATTTTTTCACTTTCAAATGCTGAATCTCTAACACAAAAATGGCAGGATAAAGAGAAAAAGTACACGCCATGTGGATTTTGAAGGTTACTCATGGTGCTTTTTTGGGATCGGATTCTCTTTTTTGCTTCATCTGTAAAGTTTTCATATAGATTTCGCCTTCTCACTATAAAAGTTTACATTTAAAAACGTTTGAGTATCTCGTTACACACAACGTATTTTGTCTCACAGTCTAATTTTTTGCCAACTTATTCACTTTGATTCAAATTTCTTTTGTATCTGGAACCCAAAACAGGAAAATGATTATGCTATATGCAGGTTGTGATAAAAAACGGTAATGAATTACCCATATAAGCATGTTTTTTCAGTTGTCATGAAGGTTTAGGTATGTACGAATAACCGAATTAGTATACATTAAAACTGTGTTCATCACTAAACGACAGTAAAAAGTGTACGTTTTTATGTCTGTATATAGCATTACCCTGTTGTTATATATAGAATATTTACGTTTTTGTCAACTTTTTCTTTTAAAATGTGTATTATCTGGCACACACTCACAACTTTAGCATGTATTGAACTAGATCTGCCTCTATTACATGTGTGTTTCATGAGTAATGAGATACATATTGAACGAATGATGACACAGAAAGCTTAAAGTATGGTTACCACAACAGAAAATATTATGAAATTTCCTGAAAGTACTTTAGTTTCAAAACGGCATCCAAAGAGTAAAGATTATTACAAGAACTCCAGTTTTGGAAAATGTTTCATTTCACTTGGTATAGCAGTGAAGCAAAGTTTGCTAAGTATATGTAAATAGCAGTGTAAGTTTGAGTCCACATACTCAATATATTATCGTACTATCCCACAACACCAAAAAATTTAGCCAAAAGTTCATCGCATAAAGAAAAAACCATTGGATTTTGTTTTAAAGTTTACTTTATGTGTTAGTTTACAGAATATATTTACACGAGCTAGTTTTTTTCGTTTCTGAAATCAAAATTTGTTTAGTAGTTCAAGGATAACAAAGGTAAAAAAACGCAACAAAATGAATCGAAACGTAAGAAAAAACTACAAAAAGTCCAAAAGTGGACCCAAAATTTCAAAAGATTTCCGTTGTGGAGCTTGTAACTTTGCTACTTGTGACATTGATGGCTTAACTAGTCACGTTCATACTAAACATTTTTGCTGTAAATGTGGAGAAAAATTTTTCGATAAAGACTTTCACACGTGCGGTTCATCACAGCAGATAAGTAACCAAGACTTTGGTACATCAATTGAAGAACCAAAAAACGAAAATGGTGACAATGTGTTTATAAAAGTGTCATCATCCTTTAAAAATACAATTGCGGCATATTCTTACAAGTATGATACTGAAGATATACCGCTAGTGCATACGGCAGTGGACTCAATAAGTGAGCCTTTGAACCAGCTAATTACTCAGTATATTCGTTTGCACTCTGGTGTGCGTATAAAGTTTGTTTTTTACATGCTGTTTCATTCACCAAAGTCGGGAAATGAAATTGAAAAAAAGTATCCTTCACCGTTTGTTTCAGTTTTACATGAAAATTTTGTAGAGGATGCAATCTATTTAGCAGCGGACTATGTGGACAAGTTAACAAACATAATGGCTCACGAGCTATCTGGATTAAATTTGATTCGAGTTTTGCAATTAAATATTACGCTGAGTCAATATTCCCCGAAGAAAGCCCAGAAATTTCTTCCATTGCCTGACGAACTCAAGAAACGACGAGGAATAATTAACTGCAAAACAAGAAACAAGTGTTTTCTCACGTCCATTGCTGCTGGATTATACATTGATACAATCCGAGACAGTAAAGGCAGGACATTCAGGGAGTTACGAGGTTACGAAAAAGTAAAAGCAAAAAGACAGATTGAGCATGAAGGCTACTGGAAAGATATTGTCACTAGAGATTTTAACAATTTTATTGATGATAATATTGGCGATGATTTGACTAGCATTGATGCATTTGAAGGAATGTATGAAATTTCTGTTAATGTGTTCAAGTTTTCAAAATTGAAAAATGAGTGTGTGCCAATTCGACTAACAAAAAAGAATTTACCAAAGCATGTTACACTATTGCTTATAGTGAGAGCACATCTACCTGAAAAAGAAAGAAAAAAGTATTCTTCTTCCCATCATTTTTGTTTAATACACGACACTTCTGCCTTCTTTTCCATCAAAACAAAGCATTTTAAATCACTTTGCAAATTTTGTGGCGGATTTTTTTATGAAGACAACCATGAAACAAGATGTTTCAACAATGAATTCTCCCTCAAATTCCCAAAAACGCCACATTATAAATATTCTGAGCTTCACAGAACGTGTATTCCGAATAAAATGATATTTTATGACTTTCTTTTTGGTCGTGACGAGAACAATCAATTGCGTGTTGCTGGATATGGCATGGTTGGAGTGTCAGCAGATATGACAGAAGAATTTCAAGACTTTTATGTTGGGGAGGATGCCCTAAACAGATTCTTTGATTGTCTATTTGTAAACTCATTTTACTTTTTGGGTTTACTTGAACACTCTCTACCACTTATGCCAACACCTCAAGATTTAAAGAATGTGAGAAATGTGAAAACATGTTTCAGTTGTGAAGAAAATGTGACAGAAGCAAATCCTGCAGTTTGCAACCATGAACACTATCCAAACCAGTTCAATCAGATTGGCTCACGCGTTGCAAATTACCCGTGTTCAAACTGTAACATATTAATGAAACCCAAAAAGACCCAAATGGTTTATGGATATGGACTTTCAAAACAAGTTCCATTCATGTTGAGAAACCTATCAGGAAGAGCAGTTGCTGAAATTGAATTGACTCCACATGGCACAAGCAATTCATTCATCAGTATGCTAATAAAAAAGAAAATTAGATTCATTGATTGCGCACGCCACTTCAATGATGAGAACCTTCATGCGATTTTCAAGGCCAGTGACGACAGTGACATGAGCATTCTACGAAAAGCATGCAACAATGAAGAAGAGTTTCAGTTACTGAGGAATGGTTTGCCTTTTCCACACACGTTTATAAAATCCAATGAAGACTTTATTAAGACCATGCCTGAAATGGCCGACTTTACTGACATATTTTACGTGAATTCATTCAGCGAAGAAGACTACAAGAGAGCTACTGATGCGTACCAGAAACTCCAGTGCGAAAATTTAAAAGAGTACGCTTTGTTTGTTTTAAAGTCTTCAGTGTATGGGCTTGCGTCAGTCATGACCAGTTATTCCTTGTGGGCATATGATGCGTTTGGGATTAATCCGTTGTGGGACTTTTCGTTGGCATCGTTTGCGTGGGCCGCATGTCATTACTTTAGCAAATCGCGATATGAGACTCTAAGAAATTCAGCAATAGTTAAGGTGGTAGAGGACAGCTTACTTGGAGGAATTAGTGTGTGCAATTACAACCAATGCACAAGTTTCTCTGAAAGGATGGGAGATGTTGTAGAAAATAAAGATGATACCACAGAAATTATATATTGGGATATTCGGTCCAGCTATTTGGCAGCGTTTGGAGAAAATATCCCTTTTGCAGATTACAAACTTTGGGAGCCAGGGGAGGTTGCGTCATTTGATATCAACTCAATTGATGAGGATGGGGATACATTTCACTTTGTGTGTGTCAGTTTAATCTACCCGGAATACTTGCGTGGTCTTACAAAAGATCTCCCACTGGCATTTTCAAAGGAAACATTAAGTTTGGCAGACATGCAAAATAAATATTCCCAAATAAAAACTGCATTCAAAGAGAATGAAAGTGTTACCGGGAAAAGTGTAAACTTGAGATTGGAGAATAAGGAGAACATTTGGCTAAGCCAGTCTAACTTACAACTTTTTATTAAACTGGGAATGATTGTAACAAACGTCTCCCAGGTACTATCGTATACCACTAAACCACACATGAAGACTTTTGTTGACCAGTGCGTCCAACTCAGGAAAAATGCCAAAAATAGCTTTTATGCCAACTTGGTGAAAGGAATTGGTAATTTGGCTTGCATGAAAAGTGTTCAGCATAAAGACAATCATCGCGTTGCTATTGCCACAACCAAAAAAACTGCAAATTGGTTTCTGAGGAAAACTGTTTGCGTTGATGTTGTACCAGTGGAAGAAAATTTGGCAGTTTTTACCTTAAAAAAGAAGAAATCGCTGGAGGTAAAGAACGTTTTGTTTGGTTACCATGTGGTTTCAGAAGCCAAGAATCGCTTGTACAGATACTTTTACGAATATGCACGTAAGGCATTTGGCACAAATATTTCGTTACTTTATGCCCACACGGACTCTCTAGTGTGTGCAGTTCGAGGAAACATAGACTTGTATGGGGGGTTCGAGAAAATGACAGATATATTAGACTTTAGTAGTGTGCCGGTGTCTTGTTATCTTTATGATGAGACCAATGCATTCTGCCCTGGCAAGCTAAAATTTGAGGGTTTTTTTATACGACAGTTTGTGGGTCTAAGACCTCAGTGTATGTCGATTATTGAGCAGTTTCCAGTGTGCACACACAATTCTGAAACATCAGATGCTGGCAAACTGTGCTCGCGAGAGGTGACAAAAGGCGTTCGAAAGGCAGTAGCTACACACAATCATTTTCTCGCAGTTTTAAACGGAACGGCAGAAGGAAAATTTAGCTACTATGCAGTGCAACAAGACGACGATGACAGAAAAATTCAAATTGTCGAAAAGAAGAGAATCTTCCTCGTGAAACCACAAAACAAAAAAGTATTTTAGCAAAAACTTACAGTTTTTATAGTTATAACGCAAAAGTGGGCTTAATAGTTTGAAATTTTTACACAAGCTCTAATAACCTAATAGCTTAATATTGAATCAACATTTCAACCTATTCAGCGTGGTTACAGAATTTCTATTCTTTGAATGAATTCAGTTTGCAACTTAAGTGAAGTGTAGTAAATAAACGCCGAGTTAATATTTTGAAAAACCTTCTTATTAATTGTTTTAAAAGTTTTAATTTAAATGTACATGAAGCAGCAGAACATTTTAATAATTCTTGCTCTCATTCAATGAACAAAACATGCCACAGCAAATGCAAGTAGTAAATGTGTGTGGCGTTGAGTATCAAGTCGTGGATGTAGCAGCAAACAAAACTGTGGACATTGAAAAAGTTACTAAGCTTGCAAAAATGAAAGAGAAAAAAACCAATATATTGACCAAGTTGAAAGGCATCCGCTCCAACAAGATGTGCAGAGAACGGAATATCAAGTTCTATACCACCCCGGATGTGAAGAAAATCACAAACACAGTTTTTCTGAAACGTTTTCGTAATGGGAAAGAGGATATCGTATATCTTGCCTACTTAAAGCCGGGTCGCCGACCATTGCCAGTGTTTGCTTTTCCATTTTCAATGACTGGCAGCCTTGTTGAAGGGATAGACAAGATTTTTAAAAAAGCTGAGCCAACTCCTGGATGTTGGGTAATGCGCGAGTACACCTCAACTTGCGCTGTGCCTGAAGACGTCATTTCTGACAGGTTTTGGTACGAAGACCAAAATCTCATAAAACTTGGAAAATTTCACCTTCGGCCATATGTAAATGAAAAAGGAAGATTGGTTTGTCGTGTCTGGCAAAATGCTGGCAAACAAACTTACAGCCCACTTGGGATGCTAACAATTTGTGCAGATACCTTTGAGATGCGAGAGCAACCTTTAACATTGAAAGGGCAAAGCAGAGATTTGCCGTTTTATGCTTTGAAAAAATTACGAGATGCATGTAAGGAGCTCATGGACACCGACCCGGAATAATACAGATGAACAACAGTTTGGCCACCAATTGAACTTGAAATGAAAATATTTAGTTATTATACGACAATCAATCAATTCGACTTTTTGATTTTTTTTGGATTAACTTCATTTCAAATAGTAGTTTAACACTAGTTGTAAAATTAGTCGAATGCAAAACACTATACAAGTAAGAACTATGTGCCATGCCTTGATTTTAATACCAAAATTTATAAACTTTTCAATTTGTCTACGTCTGCATTTCATTTCAAAAAGTTTTTTCTGTAAATTTGTAAAGGAATTTCTCCTCAGAGCTTTTAAGCGTAAAAAAAGAATAATTTGTCATTTTTTATGTAGACCGGCTACAATGGAGCTTGAAATTGATAACATGGCATGAGGATAACATAAAATATAAAGGTGCAGTGCTACCATGACATTTCGTATGTAGCAAACAAAGTGTAAATATTCATTTAATTAATAAGAAACAAAGTGTTAGAAATTACAAAACATTGGAGTTTACCAAAACAAAATTCAAATCAGTTGTAAGTTCTAGTAATTTGTAGTATAGACGTTTAAAATAGGTTTAGAATTCTAACTATAACATATTTTGTTTTGTAGATTATGTTTAAGTTTTTCTGTCACATGTTGACATTTTTCACTTTTAACTTTTCAAATGTTTTATTTGTAGATTGTAGTTGTCTGCTGTTATGTTATAAACAAAATTTGTTCCAGAAATTCCCCTTTCAATAATGTAAAAAAAACAATGACGAAAAAATGTTTCTTTCAATTTTACAGTAAACTACATCACTTGTATACAAAACAGTTTTTTAGTAATTAAGATATTATTTGCAGCAACAGGCTTTTATATTACATTGATGTCGGGTAAACACATTTATTAAAATGTTTAAATAATTTTGAGTGTGTGGATCCTCAAGTTTACGATTCTTACTCAAATATAATTTGGTTTCCTAGTTTACTTTAATATTTTTTAGCATTAATAAGCCTTTATTACACACATTGATGTCACGTATCATCATTTTACTAAAATGTAAGTTCAGATGTCTTGTAGTGTGTCTTAAATTTACAATTCCTACTCTAGTATGATTAGGTTTTTTGTTTGTTTGGAGTCTCTGTGAAAAGTTTTCCTTTTCAACTTTTCAAAAGTTAAGTAACAGTTACTGTATTCTAAATATCAGTTGTAAAATTGTGAATTTAAGTGTAAGATTAATCTACTGTACTGTAAAATTAGTAACCACTATTTACAAACCAATAATGACATTTTTGTAATATTTACTATACTCACTAGTTTTATGACGAGTCGATACTTTTAAAAATTATCATGTGTGCGAGTATAATTTTATGATACTTTCCTTTTTTATCTTTTCAATTCAACTCAATTCAAATGCCTGATGGTATTACTATTTATTTTAATTTTACTATGTAACTCTAAATGTAATTATTAGTCTAGATGAAAATGTAATAAAAAATTTAAAATGTCCACTTGTATTTCTGCGGTCACTTTATTTAACTGTTCCTCGTGGCGGGCCAAATGAAAAGAAGAGTCAGCAAGCTATAAATATTATGCAACAAGGAGAAAGAAAATGAGCATCATTACTTTGAACTGTTTTTCTTTTTCATACACACATCAACACAACAGCAGCAGAAAACTACTACATGGTAAAGCACCCATAAACGTTTTTGTGAGAATCACTGCTGCTGCTAAACTTAGATGCACATTAATTGTCGTTTTTAAATTGAGAAATAGCGAAAAGTGATGTAGTCCAATCAATTTAGCATTGAATCTTGTCATCGTATCAAGATTAATCAATAAATGCAACTGAGGAGGTTGAAAAATACTTAGTGCAGTCGTAATGTTCAATCTGTTATGAGTAGATTTTATCAGTTTAAAATATTCTATATAAAAAAGGACATTTTCAGTCAGTACAAAATTATATGATGAATGCAAAGAAAACAGAAAAACTGAAAGAGTACATGCCACATGTCATTTTTTGCTTCAATTCGCCACCCGTACTCTGGTGCGGGAAAGCTGCCAAAAACGTTGCCATTCTCAAAAGCTACCTCCCGCAAAACTAGAAATGTGAGCAGAAAAGCAAACGCAGATGATGCTCTACTTTCATTTAAAAACATGACCTGTTCCAACATTTAATGAAATGGAAAATGGTAAAATACGTAAATAAATCAGTATTTATATTCATTATTTGGAATATTTTGAATTAGCATTAGCATTGAAATATCATGGAAAAAGGTAGACGAAATAAGGGCACACTAGCAGTATACCTATAAGTACATTGAAATTCTGGGCCGAAAGGTAGACAAGATAAGTGCACACTAGCCATATGCCTAGAGTACATGCAAATATAATGGCCAAAAGGCAGTAAGGCTAAGAGTACAGCCAAATATAATGGCCAAAATGTAGTAAGGCTAAGAGTACAGCCAAATATAATGGCCAAAAGGAAAATGGACTTGACCTTTGACATTTATCCTTTTTGGGAATAAAATATTGGAATAATGACAGTAAATAAATGCATGATTCTGCATGTAATAAAAAATTCATTTAAATATTGGGGAAATTTGACGCATTAATTAACTAAAGGTCAATAAAATGGTAGGCAGTAAGGCTAAGAGTACAGCCAAATATAATGGCCGAAAGGTAGACAAAATAGGTGCACACTAGCAGTAAGGCTAAGTGTACATTGAAATACCATGGCCAAAAGGAAGACAAAATAAGTACACACAGGTTAATGGGAAGGCAAGCAGTAGTACAAAATAATATGCAAGGCAATAGCCCACCACTCATTCCCCATGTAATTCAATATTAAACTTACCAACTTGTCGTAACCCGAAAAGCATACAAACTCCCATTTACACTTTTCACAAATATTCCTTAAATCTGCAATATTCCATCCCATCATGTCTCAAAAACTGTCGTAACCCGAATTCGCGGAAGAGGAAGGTGTCGTATCCCGCTATTATTCTATTACTCAGGTGCTTTTGTGGGTAAAGAGGTGTATTCCAAACAATATTTTACATTTACAATCGGTGGACTAGTTTCTAGCAAAGTGCTTAGTAGAATGAGATATTTTAGCGAGTCTGGTATCATTCCTCGGATTATAAATGGACTTAACAATACAGTAGAATCGCCAGTGTATTCAGATGAGCTACCTCAGGCAGCAAATATGAAAGGAAATATTTTAACAATATTTACGGTGCTTGGGGTAGGATTAGGCATTAGTACGATTGCTGTTATAATCGAGCTAGTTAAATTGCTATTTTGGAATATATTGAAGCTATGGAATAGGTTTAAGATTAAGGCTTTACTGCAACATAACAGAATCAAGACGAGAATTGCAAAATGTTGTGCACATTATAAATTGAAATGTCGTCATACGTTTAACCTGAAATTAATTCAAAATGTTCAACCAAAGCCTAGTTTTGGAAACTTTTTGAGTAGATTTTTTAAATCTTGGAATACAATGACTAAAAATTGGAAATGTGTGTGAATCAAAGCTGATGCTTGGAAGTTAGAAGTTTTGTTGTTTAAAGCTAGCGTTCACTTGAAGTACGTACTATGCCATACTGAACAAAATTCGATATTAGATTGCTTAATAAGTAAGATCAGGTAGTTCAATAAACATGTCTTACAAATTACTCGAATTGTTATTCGAGTTATATAAGCTTAGATTTGAAATGAATGTGAAACTGTGGGTTTTAAACAAACCGTGTATGCTAGAGTTAGGTCTTTG
>JAIQCH010000183.1:0-17293 GCA_029691765.1 Entomobrya proxima
AAGTATTGGTAATTTCAAGTTAGAGACATATGAACATGAGCCACAGTTTTAGTGGCTCAAGGAATCTTTTAAATACAAACTTGCTCATGCAAATATCATACCTGAAAGAATATACAACAAAGAAATGTTTTGCTTTACAAATCTCTGATAACAAATTTTTTCGTAATCTTTATACTGAATTACACTAGACTTTAAATATAATGAACTAGACTTTACTGTTTTTATTTAAAAGCTATACAAAATTAATGTATGTTATTCTATACTATATTTGTCGTAGTGCGATCATCGCACCATCACTAAACACTTTTGAAGCTTTGCAAAATCTGATTTAGTTTAAAAATGAACCAGAAATGCAAAGCGTTAGTTACTAATTAATATTCGAGACCTATTTTTGATCCACTAAAACTCCACAAATACAGAGGGTGTCGCGCTCCAGTTGAATCGACTTTCGAAGCCTGTATTTCATAAACTAGAAAATTGTAGGGTAATCTGGCAATCTAGTATGGTAGTCTAACTCTTTATCTTTAATTTTGTGCCACCTTTACTACATTTTGTAAATTTTCTAAAAAAAATAGGCGGCATCGTTTACTCCATTGGTCAAAAACCGTTTCCAAAATGACATTTGAATTTTTCGAAATCTATCAAAAACAAATTTCTACAAGTCCACAAATGGAAAAACTTGTATAGGTAATGTTCAATAGGGAATTTTACACAATTTAGGACTGTTTGCAGTTTGCTGGCATATTTATTTGGTTTCCTGAGGCTGTTTTTGTGAAAAAAAGTTTTTTAACTTAAAAATTTTAACATTCTTTTCTTAATACTTAGTTTGCTGAAAAATGTTTTGGCAAAATCTAATAAAGCTTGGCATAAATGAAGAAAAGAGGTTGCTTAACAATATGGTTAAAGTTATTTTTACGAAAGACAATACCACTTCTGTTTTTACCCACCAGTTTGCAAAGGTGATTCATTTTAAGCGCGACACCCTTAGTAACGAAGATTTTGTGATGATTCGGTAACGTTGATTTTTTTGTGGTCCTGAAGGTACCAATTATAATGATAGATGAGTTTCTCGCAAAATGAATGACTATGTTAATAAAATTTACATATAGTAAGGATTGAACAAAGGTTACAGTTAACTTAAAAGTGCGGACTCCCCCTTGCCTCTGAAAATTTAAAAAACTTTTAACTTGATTTTCTCAATTTACCCCATTCTAGTTATAACATTTTTCATCTTACAAAGCGGAAATATAATCATTCAACTTTATGGGAAGGGTTAACCAATCTTTCAGTAATCAATTTGTTTACCATCTTTGTTGACTAATTCCCAAGAAACAAATTAGGGGAAAGTGCAAGTTTTCAGTGCAACTAAAATTCGTTTTCAATTTTACCTAGCAAACCGTGATTTACGTTTATTTTTTAACAAGCAACAATACCAATAGCACTGACAAGTTGACAGAAAGAACGTACAGTTTAGTTGATAAATGATTGTACCATACCAATTTGTACTATAATTAACATTCGCTGACACCGTCTGTTGTACAACTGTTTGAAGAATGATTTTATGCAACAACTTCACTCCGGTTTTTATCAAAAGCAATGACCAGCGCGATATTATGTATCAAAGATAGTATGCTATGGTAATTTCGGTTCTAATTAATCAAGCAAGCATCTGATAAAGCATGGACTCTTAAAATATTCTTAAACTTTTACTTCAAGTCTAAGTCTAAGAACTCTCACTCCACTTTTTTATTTTCCCAGTCGCCGGAAAAGACTCCTCCAATTTATATTTCTTAAGAATTCTACCTCCTCTTTATCGCCACCAGTTGTCACCTCCTTGCCCTATCTAAAGTCTCCTCTCCATTTTTCCTCCTCTTCTCCTACTTCTTCTCATACGTATTACTAACTATAGCTAAAATTCCGGCAGATCCTTCCAAGTCCCCAAGTTGCAAACCATCTCTTTCCCTTTTATCTTACTTACCCTTAATCTACCCGGATCACTTTCCTTGATGGACCACACTCCTGGTCACAATCCTATTGGTCAACCTTCCATAAAAAATCTGCATATCATCCCAATCCCACTTCCGGACTTCTTTCGCCCACCGATTTTTCCTCCATCCGAATGGAGTGGATGCATCCACTCCTTTTCCACTTCAAGCTTTACTTGGAACTCCACTTTTTTCCTCATCAACGACCACTCCTCCAATTTCTGTTCTACTCGTCCCTCCACTCCCAATTCCTTCCGGTTCCTTACATTTTCCTTTACTCTGCCGTTTTGTTGGAAAATAGCTATAAGTTTGTTTATGTGCGAATTACACATTTTTGGGATGATTTTGTTTGGATGGTCTAGGGGTCTGTTCCCCATTTGTCTTCCAGGAATGGAATTGTTTGTTGATGGAGGAGGAATGTATGGCGACAGGAGTTATATTGTGGCGGACGAGGAGGCAGGAGGCAATCCTTGTGCTGCTAGGAGGAATTTGCCGCGGTGGTGGTCCACCAGTACCGTCAAGGTCACCTACTGAGACCACCATGGCGGAGGAGAACCGACTTCTTTTAAGGTAGAGGAGTTGCGTGTGAAGTTTAGTGGGAAGGAAAAATTCAGAAATTTGGTTTTAGGATATAAGCCCAGCTTTGACGCCAGTCCGAAAATAGATTGTGTTTGGCACACTTTCAGAATGTCCCAGGTCGGCTGTAAATTTTCTCTCTGATCCCTTAATAAATATTAGCTCCACAACATCGTCAACGATTACCCAATGAACAGAAAATTTTCGTTTAATAAATTCACGTAAGCTTGCCTTGTACAAATGTTCTAAATATTTCTATGATTTTTTCACAGAAACTATGGATTCCTGTAAATTGTACACAATTTTTCTAACAAATTCAACAAATCATCCAAGTGTTAATTTCCAATACGTTTATCACGTCCATCCACAAATTCAGTTTCTCTGCTGATTCAGTTACCATGCAAAATTTGTTAATCCCGATGATACAACTCAGTCCGCTAAATTTTACAGTAAGAAGGGACTTCTTAAAAACTGAAAAACGATCTTCAGTAAAGACCGGTGCTTCTTCGTGTGGTGGTGAATCGCATTATGGAAAATCGAAATACTTGTTTGAGCTCTGTATGAAAACGAGATGTGAAACTCATATGTGACACATGAATGTGGAAATAGTAGAAGAGTGATGATATATAGTAATTTTGAAAGTGAATTCGGTACAAAAATTGTTTTTATTCAAATAAAAGCTATGTGTTTTGTTATTGGTATAGTTTTAAGCTTTGTCAATAATTTAAATAAACTTTGCTTGTAACGTGTTTTTGACAAATGTTGACGTTTTAATACATTTTGTCTGTTACTGAGTGTAGTTTACTTAATTTGTAGATGTTTTAGAGGATCATTAGAGTCAGACCATTATCGATCTAGCAAATTTTCTATTTTGGAACAATATGCTGTTTGCTGCTATTTTTCCGATTTACATGTTTGCTGGTGTGATTTATTTCTGGAAAGTTAATTACCCTGAGAATTATGTTTAATCAAAGTAATTCAAACATTGTGCTATATACTGAAGAAGTAGCTTTTAAAACGCATAGAGAGAGATTAACCCAGTACAATTACGGGTCAGGGACAGATCAAAGCCAAGCTTAGTGCCTTCAGCGTTTCGGTTTCTTTTTCACCTATTAATTCAAAACAGCATTTCCCACTTGTTTTAGCTATGCCTATCTGATTGCATCTATTACCACCACCATCCCAGCAAAATACCAAATGCTCCCAAATGAATACAAAAATGTTATAAAATCGAAAGAATCTTGGACTATAGTTACAGTTATTACGAAGTATAGGTTTTCTGTACTTCCTATAACTGTTAATTTATTTAGCCACCCTAGCTTCAGTTCCAATTTTGATTGGTTTTGATTTGAATGAATTGCAAGTTGCGGACTAGCAGCTGTTTTTGGGTAGCTGGGAAGACCAATGGGTAGCCCACTCTCACCGTTGCTAGCAGAAATTTTTCTTGCTTGAAATGGGTACCAGGGCCTAAGGGACACTGGGATTTACTAGGCATCTTTCCCGGGGCCCGGGGAAAAAATAAGAAACTTAAGGTTTAAAAAATTAATTGAACGGCTGCGAAAAATACATAAAAATACAATGCAAATTTTATATTCATGCTCCTGGGGTCTTGCTTGGATTTGCAAACGTAAATTTGAAACGTTAATTGTTATTTTTGACTTCAATCATTACTTTCCAATCCTCATTTTGAACCTTGTTAGCGCGTCTCAGTCTATATTCAACATACAACGAGAAATTGGAGGAATCATATTTATTAATGGCATTCGATAGATCGTTTTACAAAACAAAACGTGACTTACAAAGTTTGAAACATAACAAATTAGAGCTTAAGCCATGTAATCAATTAGAATATGAGTAACACCACGGGCGTGTTGACACCTCAAAATTTTTTTCGCTTGAATTTTCAAAACTTTTATAATGTTATATAGTATGAGTGTCCACAATACGGTTTACCAAGTTTCAGCTCCTCATGTTGTTTTAAGGCGGATAGGCTAAGCTTTAAATTTTCCGTGTTCGAAAAATGGAAATTTGCTAATATCTCAGATTATAAACAAAATTGGTCAATGATGTTTTCTACGATAGTTAGGCACCGTGGAACCCGTTCTTCAGATACAACTATAAGCGCTGACCAATTTTTGAATTTTTGCAAAAAATAATTTAGTTTAAATTTTTGGGAGTTTTCCAAACTCAATTGAAAATTTTGTTTCTGTTTCTTGGTTTTATGAGGTATTTTGATTAATGCCCATCTTAACATTTGTTTGCTCTATTAAACGCAAAAAATCGCTTGTAAAAATATTACAATTTACGGAAGTTATGATGAAAAATGTAAAACATCAAGAATTTTTCTGGTAGTTTGGGGACACTTACATACAGATAACTTCAGTATGAATAATCAGATTTCCCCGTCATTATGCTTGTTTGAAAGCCCGACTTTTAGTCTACCAGAATGTATAGAAACATGTCAACTATGAATAGTTTTGATTGAGTTCAGTTACGAAAACCAAAAAATGTGCTGGTAGCCAAAAAGGGACATGCGGTAATGAACACCGCATAACTTTCCCCACTAACGGAATTTTTAAAAATTGAAGAAACACCCACTTTTATATTTTCATTAGTAACAATTTAATACATATTTTTGAAACTCATCTTTCTTAGATAAAATATATAGAACGTGCAGGCACTTTTGCTTTTCCAATGATTTGTTAATTTAATTAATCACCTTTAATTACTACGTACATATACCAAACTATTATAACGAAGAATATTATATATCTCAATCACGTCCAGCCACACACACAGGGCCCCGAATACATCTTTTATTTTCCGCTTTTAAGGGCTTAATCGATCTTCAGACGTCGTTTTTGGGACTGTTCCCTTATTTTTATAATATTAATTGTTATCGACGTTTGTGGAATAACATTCAGGTTTCGGTGCATTTTTTCGGTACGATGGCAATTAATCACACAATAGTTTATGTTTCTTAATAGGGGATGTGCTGCGAATATTTTGAACAAAGTAATTAAAGACAGGATTCAAGTTGAGTACTCGAGTACTGGAATATTAACTACCTAATCACACTAGGTCTTGTTGATCGCCAAGCAAATTTAATTTGATTAGTAATCATCATCAAAACTAACCCTGGATTTTCAGTGCAAAAAAATCTTTTGAGTTTTACATTGCAGACCGTGATTTATTTTTACTACTTCCATCCCATTTAAAATACTGTTAGTAGCAAATGTCACCGCTTGAATGGAATTATTCTTTTGAAAGTTATGATAAAATTAAAAAATATCCATAGGTATATAAATGAAACTTAGATTAATGAAAAAAATTTGAAACGAATTTGTTAATTTTTATGAAAGTTTTGTTACATTTGGACGCCGGGAATGCTGCACTTACACTTGATGGGATATTCCTTTTGCATAGATATCGTAACGAAGGTGGTGTGTGTAGAATTTATATAATGTAATGTTTAAACAGAAAAAAAACTCACAATGATTGCTTCATAGTTCTTCCGAAATCTCAAATTTTAAATGGGGTAAATCGGATTTAGGAATCCCATTGCGATAAAAAGGTTTGAAGACTATGGATAAGTACGGCGGCAAATAATTGCTTACATTTTTCAACCAAAATGTCATGTCAATATCATGTGGACATTTCTACTGACCCTTAGACTTCCTTATCAATCATCAATAAATTTTTACTGGCCATTATAGCCGCTTATTAAACTCGCAATTTGTTAAAACATAATCGTTAGAGTCGGTTTTGTAGACCATTAAATTTTTACTGACCCTTAAGCTCGCGTATGAAGCCATTAAACAATTTTAATCGCGCCCCTGGAAAAAACTTTTTCTTCCCGGTATCCAGTGGTACTAAAAAATTTCCCGATGAAGACATAATATTAAAAAATTTCCCGCCAGACATACAATGTGACGACACGTTATTCACGACCTGATTATTAAACTGGCAGAGTTAGTGTTTTACATTGTGGCATGTGTATGAACACGTCCTATAAAAGTTTTTTGCATGGTGACACGATTTTGCAAAAACGAAAAGAAATTGTGAAATATTAGTAATGGGAAAATTTTGTGAAATAGTGAAAGCATGGTAAATAGTAAAATTAATAAACTGGAATATTTTTGAAGAAACAACGGGAAATGGAAAATTATGGTTAAAACGAAAACATTTGAGATTTTCATAAAAAATCATTTAATAAATACATAAATAGTTTATGTTTTGGTCCGATGAGCGAAATCAGAAACCGAATTTGCCTCTGGCTATTTGGGAAGCAAAATGGAAAATTGAAGAACAAGAATACATGAGGTTTTTTATACGAATACATTAAAAATGTAATAACGACTTCAAAAACACATATTTTTAAATTTGGGAAATTAGTAAATTTCTTGTTGAAAAATTTTCAATGAAAATTACTATTTAAAATCAGAACTAACTCGTTTTACGTCCAAAATTCTTCAGTGTTTTTACGGTTCAACTGGTTTCATTTACAAATAAAGTATTTTTGCATTATCACCTATACTACACTGTAGAATCTACAGTTTAAACTTACACTACTTGATTACGTCGTTGATGGCGGTTATTTGGATTGTATAACTAATATGAAATTAATACTTATTTCATCCGTCTGTAAACCGTAATTCACCTGAACTTCTAAAGTTTGCATAATATACCTTCTGATTTCATTAATATTGTTTAATCAGCAAGAGTTGTATTGCTTTAACATTTTTAACTTACTAAATACTTTGCAGCAAATGCAACAACTTGTCACTAAATGTTCGCTTTGATTAATGGTGCGCACAATCAGACGTTTAATCGGACTCAGCAATCCTAATGCAATTGCTTCAGTCATGGACAATTTTGTATCACAACGGAAAAATATTGCTTTAAAATTGAAGTAGAACTAAATAAGTATTGTATTGTATTAAAATGGATCAATTGTGCACGGAACTCGAGAAGTCTAGTTCGAAACGGAGAAAATTGTATGGTACTTGGAAAATGTCGTATGAACATGGAATGATTTTTACTAAAATGGAAAAAATTTGTAAGAGAATGGTGAAAATTTGTAAGACAATGGTGAAAATTTGTAAGAGAATGAGGAAAATTTCTATGGAACGTGAATTTTGTAAAATGAAATCGGGAAAGTTTTGTTAAAAACTTTGAAAAATTTTGTTTAAATCTTGGAACGTTTTGTGTATATCTGGGCAGACTTTGTTTAAACTTGGAAACTAATATTGCACTAAGGTCGGAAAATTTTCGAATTCATTAGAAAATTTTTTTAAGCGAGAACATTTCAGCGACCGTTTTAAATAGTAAAATTGTTAATTTAGTAAGTTAAAAATCTCTAACAAAATCGGGAAATCTCACGAGAGTCTCGGAAAATTTTGCAAATTTCGTTCAACGTTTGGCTGTTACTTTCCCATTTCCGTTTCCTTCAATTCCCTTTCCTCCCTTTCCACTTCCTTCCCTTTCCTCTTCCTTCCCTTTCCTCTTCCTTCCCTTTCCTCTTCCTTCCCTTTCCTCTTCCTTCCCTTTCCTCTTCCCTCCCTTTCCTCTTCCTTCCCTTTTCTCTTCCTTCCCTTTCCTCTTCCTTCCCTTTTCTCTTCCTTCCCTTTTCTGTTCCTTCCATTACCCCTATGGCTGAAAATTTCCCGGTATCCTAGATACCAGGATACCGAGTTTTTTCCAGCGGCGTTTAATCGCTATATTAGTGGGTTATTAGCCGCCCAATAATTGTGAGTGATGTCTAAAGTCATTTATCAAAAACTCCCGACCTTTAGAGTTGCTTATTAAGATGGAAGAAATTTTTACTAACTCTTAGAGTCAGTTATCAAGCAATTTAAATTTATTACTGACGAATGATTGACGAATGAATGACCAAGCCAAAGCACTCGACCTCGGGAGCATGATCGTACCGTCCCAAAAACATTATCGTAAGAGAATTTAGCCACAACACAGATCAGAAGTAAATTTGATGCCACCGGAACCTAATCGTCATTTTATTATATTCAGGCCTTTGTATCACTTGTGGCAAATGACTTGCCAAATGACCAGATGAATGAAATAGTGTTCAAACGACTGTACAACTACTACGTTCTGAAACACAGAAACACAGTGAAACACAGCTGTTTCCATCTGTTGCACTACGATTTTATTGGGCTTAATTGCCTTATTCTTGATTTCTAGGTCTCCACTAATTACTTATCCTTATATTGCAATTCCAGTACCGTCACCTCCAACTCCTCCGCTTCCAACTGATTCATATTATAATCATCTGTTCCCTATCAACTGTTCGTTTGGGCCTTAAATTTTTTGGCCATCTTATTCAAACTCACCTTGTTTTCTCTTGTTAATTGTAACGGCTCTTTCAATCTCTATGGCTCGATTATGTATTTGGGAAGACCTTAAGAAATATACACATAAATTATTTATATAACAGCAACTGGGAACTATCACTTCACTGGGAACTACTATCTGTTACGTTCCAATACAATTAGAAAATTGAAATGCATTGTTGTAGAAAATTCATAAAATACTAACCATTAAAAAAGATACTTGTGTAAAACGATCCAACTATGAGACATGATTTATAGCAAAATAGAAAATATATATTTGAAAAAGTTTTGAATGGAACTTTTTAACTTTTGAGAAATTTTGAAGTATTTCAACGCCAAAATTACTATACTTGCACTTACTGGAGTTTTATGTTGTGCAGGTACTTGTCCATCATGTATATGTAGTTACTTTATGAGCGAATATTAATAAAATTCCATTGCGAAACGATCAACTATTTAAATTTCATCTTAATTTTAATTGTTTCATAGGCTTACTAACAAGCACGTACTAAACTCAACCTCAACGTAACCAAGGTATCCATATGTAATTTATTACGCAGCTAATCCTTCTAAGATGCTCTTCTTGTCTCTAATTTTCTTATTTTATTTCAAGTGAGCAAACACCTTATTCTACAAAGATTTGAGCAAAAACTAACACGCTAACCGTGAACTGTATATGCTTTTGGGTTTCACACATTAAATGCTTTGCATTTTTTGTACATGTTGGAACTTTCATTGAGGGCGAAGAATAAAAGTAATTTAAAAGGGAAACGTGGAAGGATCTGCTAGTAATTTTGGCTATGGCTAGTAATATGTATTCTGATCAGATGCTGAAGAACAAGAGGAACAATGGGGAGAAAATGTCAAGGAGATGACAAATATACTTTAGTGACGATAATGTAGAAAGAAATATTTCAAGAAAATAAAATTGGAGGAAACTTATGAGATGACATATTCGAGGTGGTTAAGGGTTTTAGTGGGAAGTGAAAATGGGAGTGAATGTGAAACCAAGAAGGGAGATGGAGGTGGTGGAAGGGACAAAAAATTATAAATTGATTCATCTTTATTCCCCTACATTAAGTTACCTACCCTACGGAAGTAATTCAAAAATTTATTAACGGGAATCAAAAAATTGTTCTTATCCAAAGGCATTGCAAAATGATTGAACGTGGCTAATGAATTTGAGGAAACCAGAGAAAAAACAGTTAAAAAATTGGTTGACTCCTGATTTACCACTATTGATACTTTACTCCGATACTTAACCCTCAACCTCAGCGAATCACTTTCCTTGGTCAACTTGACCACACCCATGGTCCCAATCCAATTGGCCAACCTGTCACTAATAATATTCTTATCGTCCCAGCCATTCTTCACCTTCATTAACTCCGTAGGGGTCACCGAAGAGATTGTCAGTAAAATCCTTGGAAAATTCGTGGGCATTGGAATGCTCATCATCTTCCCCTCCCGGGCAAATCTTCCGCAGTCAAATTCAAGTTTGGTCCAGTGCCGTGGTCCAGTTTCCGGTGGTCCACCAAGCCAAAGCACTCGAGCACTCGACGTGCCAAATAAAATGTAAGATTTTAGCCTGAAGGTAGGGAGGAGGGAGCACCTTTCTGGAGGGGGCCAGCATTCGATGGAATGAGGAATGGGCTAAGGAGCAATTGTATTTAAGTGGGTTGGTACCATAGGAAATTCATTAGTTTAAAAAATTAAAATGACATAATCTCTCATTCTGACTTTTATGCTACAGCTGCACTCCAACTATGAAAATATAATTTTTGAAGCGCTTTCTTTTCTCAGTAGATAATCTTTGGTGGTTTAACCTGTTAGGTAAAGAGATGGTTATGGTATCAAAGATAATGTAATATTGGATCTAGTATTAACTACTTGGGATTTGTAGAGGTTTAGTTTGTTTATTTTGCATTAAAGTTTCAACAAACAACAATGGTAGACAAAATTTTTTGAAAAACCCGTATTCTAAAAAGTTGGGATAACAAGTCAGTAATATAGCACAACTTTTTGATTAGCACGGAATCATATTTAAATATGTATTCATAACTTCTGTATTTTTAATTATGAAACTTTAGCACACTGACCATTTGGAATCACAAGTTGACATATAATAAGCTTAAAAGTTGTTTGAAAATGCACTTTTTTCCTAAAGATTCTTAATTAAATCTGTTTTTGTGAAGGAGCTGTACTCCACTTATTGTAGAGTATTTGTTAAAGCGGATGATCAATTATCCTAGATGCAAATGGTTCTAACCACTGAAACGAGGCGCACACCTAACAACGTTCGAGAATAAATAGTTATAAAAGATGGAAATTTCTAAATGTAATAAAATATCAGGAAATTTTGAATAAAATATCAGCCTCTTTAACCAAAAATTCATTATGAATTTCTAAATGTAGTAATGTTTTAAAATTTAGTCGGGCTTCCCAATTTATACTAAAGTTTATACACACTCCATCAATATTCTAAATTCCCTTTACCCGATCTTAACTCGCTCCGAACATCCCTGCTACTTTAATAGGAACTTCCTACAAGGAAGTAGCCGGTATATCATTTCGGAATTGACATTTCCTAACTAACCGACTGGTTTCAAGACTAGTACTAGTTCTAAAACGTTAATGACATTTTCAGCTGTGCTTTGGTTGTAAAAAATAGTTTTTATGTTTTACTGTTTACCATTCTTCCGGTAGTGACCCCAATCAAAGGATAATTTGAGGGCCAAATAGTGTAATTTCCTGCAGAATAGTTGAAAGGTAAGTAAATTTATGGAAACGACTACTAGGCCATAGGCCTACTCCATTTCCCTGGGCGTCTTGCATTAATCAATGGGCGTACCGCTTCGTGGAAGTTTGTAATAACAGGTAGCGTGTGCCTTGCTTTTTGGCTGTTTTTCAAAACGTTTTTTACATACATTGCTTTCCTCAATGTATCTCTGCATTTTGCTACAGCCCGTTTGCTACCTGAGCAACCGACCGTTGTAGATGAGCTATTGTATAATAAGGATTGTAATGGTAATAATTCTGCTGGTTTGTGTTCATTGGGTAGTTTGTTGGGCTCTGCTTTTAGCTGAAATTGGATGTAAAAACATTCAGACCTTGCCTGTGACTGTGCATCAACAAAATGAAGAAGAAACAGCAGAAATGAAAAATCCTAAAGTTCATGTTTTTACGTTGAAAACGGAAACAAATAAGCGGGATGGAATTTTAAGCCAAGTTGAAAGGTTCAGGGGTACTGAGAATGAAACGTTGAGTACGCTTTTGAAAGATACTATGGAAGAGCTGATAGTGGAAGAAGAAATGAATAAAGAAACTAAAGAAAATATTTTGAAATCGAACAAGAACTTGAAAACCGGGATTGATAAGCGCAAAGAGGAAGCGACTAAGAAGAACAGACTAGAAGATAAATTGGAAGATGATTGAGGGATTTTCAAAGACTTAGCTTTTCATGTGTGTTAGGAATGATTTCTTTTATAAGTTTTAAACAAGTTCAATTGATAGTTTCGCAAATAAAGCTAAGCTTGTACTTTGTTAGACGACGGGAACAAAAAGAATGAGGAATGAATTAATACATGTCTAATGATTATAATTAAAGTTATGTTAAAAGGAAAAGCTAATATTTTATAGCAGCTTAGGAAAGCTTGGTTTTTTCGAACTAACAGCTAACTACTTGCCTAAGCAAGGAGCAATATTTGTTTGAGACTTTACTGCAGCATAAGCACCACACATACAAAGAAAGCAGCTATTTTTCTGCTCGTGTGGAAAATCCTAATATTTTTAGCCCAGTATACCCTTATCAATATAACTTCAAATTTAAAAATATATACATATATATTACACTTTTGTATGTTTAAAGAATTTAAAATACATATATGAGTATGAAAGTGTATTCTGCTATTCTAGCACTTTTGTGTGCGTCAAGTGTGTGCAAATTCCATGTATATATCATATATACTAATATGAATGGTTGGAAAGATGGGAATGTAATTAAACATCTCTTTTACAATTTGCGCTAGAAAAAAGCTTATACACTGCTCGTTTATATCTATAAAAATGTCGGAAACGTTTTTCGTGTGATTAAAAGAAAAAATTATGAGTTGCAACATCTCCCTGTCCAGAATGCATAGCTACATACCTGTAGCTAAGTATTAAATCTAAACTGCAAAATGCTATCGACTGTCCTCCTTTTTATTTGACCACAATGAATTTGACCTTCTATCCTTTGACTTAACTACCATTCGACATTTGTGCTTAAGCTTCTTAACAGTAGACCTGCGGTGGCAGTTAATTTGTCGCAAAACTATCAGAACAGCTAACTTTTAATAAACCATTTTTTTGCTAATTACCAGAGAAAATATTGCTGGAACCAAGAAAACTATTAGCACGAATGCTTATACAAGATGTTATTTTATATAAAGAAATTGATACTAATAACTACCTGAAAGACTAATTATTTTTTTACTTACATAACCGACAAGCAGGCGACAAAGATATTGGCAGATTGATTTTCTATCTAAAATGAAAATCGACTTTGTGCATACGCATGGGCTAATAGCCTAGTGGTGGTAATATTTGGTGAAAAAAGCTTATTGCTCGCTAGCATCACATATTATTTAAATATAACCAAACTCAAAATTAGCAATTTCTACGTCAGAAAAATTTATTATTTGGGACACGGTACACTACTTGAAATTTTGAGAATTATATTTCAAAACTCTTCTTCAAATTGGTAAAATAAATTAAGATAAAAAGTTACTTTGTATTTTTCAAGTCATGAAACACCCACCGCATTGTTGGTAATGTGGTGATATAGTTATAGGCTGTTTTTAAAAGCTCCACATTGATAAATATCAGCAACCAAAATCCATTTTTAGCCATAAGCATCGTTACTAGCAAGTAGCAAGCATCATAAGTATCCAAACTGAATCTAATTTCAAAAGTGACAAAAAATAGGAACAAAATCGGCTTAAGTTATAATGTTGCGTCCATTGTGTCTTATTATTAATTTTGTTTCCGTCTTCTTCAGTAGTTGGTCATTGCAAGGACTTTCTGTAAAACGGTGGCAAAGTGGTATAAACTTTTGCAAAACAGAAAAATTTCAGTCATTTGTTAATCGTCTAATTAGCACCTTATCTATCCATTCGCAAAATCACGAACTATTTTTTTACTCGTTTGATCTAACATGCAGTTTTGAAATACCGAATTTGCGATACATGATATTTAGCAAAAAATATGATGAGGATGTCGGTATTGAATTTCCGTTTAAACACAGCAAACCTTATGCTGTTATAATTGCCCCACTAGACACTCAGTGTTTGGAGGAGTGCAATGAAAACGTTTTCTACACATTTTATCTGCTTTCACTTCGTTCATCAACTATTTTCCTATTCGTTCATGAATTCAAGTTAACAAATTATAATACAACGCATACCTTTTCCAGACAGCATGCTGCGTTACCAGTGGTAAAGTTATTTACAAACATTTTGTCAATTAACGCCACTGTAACAAGATACTACTGCTTTGGTTATTGTGGCGGAAGCATGCCCTGGAAAACAGTAGAAAACTCTGCAGAACTGGTTGTAATAAATCCATTGATGCTTCATAAGAAGTGCTTTCTAAATGGTAACGGACGCGAACTTATAGTCGATAAAAATGTCATTTTAGCTTGCACAAACCTAAAATGGCTGTCTTCAGCATGTATAAGTTCAAAAATGGTTACGCTTCAAATATCGAAATACCACAACTTTACTACTACATACATGAAAAGTAACTACATTTTTGCAAATTATCGAGCTGGTATTCAATCCTACAGAGCCGTTGCATCGCATTGGGCTTATGGAGAAACCATTGACACCATGGCTGAAATAAAAACTGGACTTTTGTTTTATAGGACGTCAGGCCATTCAGTGATGTATTGTTCAAATCTAGTCCAAAATATGTATAGATTATCTTCAAGTACGCATGCATGGATGGGTATCGTTTCAGTTCCAACCGCAGCATGTTTGGTAGTTTCATTGTCAATTATTTCACGTTTTGCCAACTACTTACGCAAGAAACAAGATCACGTAAAGCATTTGTTCGATTTGCTGGGAGAATTTCTGGGTTGTTCTATTTCAAGTGCACACAAGCGCACAAAGTTTTTATTTTTGGTAAGCTTACTGGGAATGAGTATATGCCCATATTACCTAAATCAGGTCACAGCATGTGTGACTGCACTTGTGCACAAAAAACCGTACACGACATTAAGCGAACTAGTGCTCAACGGATTTAAGCTGGTGTTTCCGACGAGTTTAAAGTATAGCCCTAGGATCTGGGAATCCAGGTATAAGGAATACGAAAGGAGAAACATTTCAAATTTTATAAATAGTAGTATTTACTACAACACAACAATTGAGTACAAACCTTCTACAGTTACTAACCTTCTTACTGAAAGATATGCTTGTTTGCACTCAATCACTAATAAACAACCATACCTGCTAGCTATAGAGAAATTAGTGATAAAAAAGTCAAATGACAGCTCCCGAAAGTGCTTTCTTCTCTCTGAAACTCTCACTAGAAGACACAGTTACTCTGTGGTGTACACCGTTAACCGAGTTTGGCTTAAAATTACCATAAAACGTTTTCAAGAAAGTGGATTCGTGAACAAATGGAATGATTGGGCGACTTATGCTGGACGTTTTCAGAGAAATGTACAAGGCATCGAGTTTTTACCCGATACAGTTGTAGCGACAGGAAATTATATTGAGTTTAAACAATTACTATTGACATTTTTGTTGATTTGCATTCTGTGGATAATCGCTTGGGCTATATTATTAGCTGAATTGGTCTATAAACTCTTCAGCTTTGAAAAAATAAAATTTGCTCTGAAAACTTTCAGAAACAGGCGTAACAACTTAGTAACCCGAATTCCGCCTCTAATAATAGCCACGGACAGACAAAATATATTGTCAAAACAGGACAGGAAAGAATTACAGAGTGCACCAAAAGCTCCGTAACACTGTGCATAAGACAAGGAACAGATTGGAGCCGGTGAAGACGGTTATCGAGAGACATTTATCTAATCAATAAAGCATGGCAGTAGGATGTCATTAAAAGCCATTGGAACAACCAATAAAATTAGACTAATAAAAATCCTTTCCAGAGATTAGCATGTAAAAAGTTATGCTTTATTTACATATTACCTTTTAGTGGTTTACCAAAAAATATTCAATTACAAGTTTTAACCAAGCAACAAATGAGTAAAGAAGCACACGCAGAACATTTATCACTTTTTTCCTGATACTTCATCATCACACAATAAATACAAGCGTGAACCAGTGGAGCTCAAGGTCATATTCAGAGACTTGTTACATACAAGCAAGATGCCGCTATACTTAAAATTAGTATTCCCTTAAATTCTATATTATCTCCATTCTATGAAAACGTAACAAAATATTTTAAAAAATTGCTGCAGTACAGTACATACGTTTTAAATTTGGATAGATCACAAGCTTCTATTAAAATTATCAAAATGAAAATCAGTTGATTTCATACAATATATTCATGATTAAAAATTATAACTAAAGACTTTACTGTCCGCACATGCAACACAAATTATAAACCTACCATGTTATCGGGAAATATATGTAAAGCAATAAAATCATGATATTTATATACATCACTGGGTAATCACGCTATTCAAATGCATAACTTGTTGTGCAACCACTTGTCATGCAAGTCAGTCACACACACGACAAACGTAGACAAATTTCCATTAATTACCTTCCATTTCCCGAATATAGAACTGTACACATTTTCGATAAAAATGAGCAGTTTAAAGTATTGCCTACTATGTATTATAATCGCACTTTCATACCATTCAGGTTTTTTATTGGAAAAAAATGCAGCGCCCCCCAAAATTTGGGTCAGTGGTGGTATTAAATTTTACGTTCAAAGTTTCAAATATTATTCATTTCCACAAAACTCCACCTTAAATCAAACTGATTGCATTACAAGACTTAGTGACGTGCTCACTACGTTCCGAGGAGGTAATATTTACCTGTGAGGCGAGCTTCCCAAACGTTTGGAAATTTCCAATTACACAGGTAAAAATATGAAGTAATTACTTAAAATCCACATGTAATTGTTTTGAATATAATTTTAAATGTGCTAAATAAACATCAAATGATGTTAAAGCATTTTAGAACAGAGTACAGTACAATTTCAAAGTTTGCTCAGAGGAAAAATAATCCAATAAATCTTTCGTATGTATCGAACCATTGCAATTGTTCCGTGTCTACTATCATATAGAGTTTCTTCAACGTTAACCTGTGCATCTGCAGATAACAGAACGGAGCTGAGTATATCGGTGTATGTTGTCGATTACTGTAAGTG
>JAIQCH010000184.1:0-17174 GCA_029691765.1 Entomobrya proxima
AAAATAGATGAAAACTTGAAAATTTAAAACCCATAACGTACAACCTAGAAAATAAAATTTTATGTAATGTAATTTTATTCTTTGCTAAAAAATACATACGGTTTGAAAACTTAGTTAACTTAACACTAGGTCACAAATTTAAACTTTTTGTCGTCAAAATGTATTTGTTTTCAGGGAAGTTTGTTCTCCTGCCTGGAAACGGTGTGACTGCCTGGTGGCATAGGTTTATAAAATTTGCAATTGTCCAAATTACCAACTCACGCAAACATGAAGAAAATGGGTTCATTCAAGAAAAATTGGAAACAAAACCGAAGGCGGGAATACAGTTACCGTGTTTTGTTTGGGGAATTGGACTCTGTGTAGCACTAATAATTTTTATTCTGTTTGAAGTTCGCTGTATGAAAAACTTGGTATGTTTGCTGTTTTTATTATTACCACAAAGATATCGACGTGCATTATCTAATTTTATGAATAAGTTAATAATTGTCGGTAAAGGACTTGTAATGTCATGTAAAAATAATTTTAGTCTTATTAATCACTCAATTGTGTTTTTCCAACAATGGTTTCCATGTAAGAAATTCAATAGGGTATTTGTTTTATCGGGTAGTAATTCGTCCTCAGTGCTGTTTAAGAAGGTATTTGCTACAACTGGTAACCAAAAGTAAATTTGATTTTTACGCTACAAACCTATCTATCTGCTACGCCTTCTAAAAATAGTAGTTGTTTGCATTTTAACATTGACTTAACTATATGGAAACACAAAAATCAATGCTAAGGATTGCTTAGTCGTATTGACCACTCACTATACCATTGTCTGTTTTAAGTCCACTCTGTCTTATATAATAAGACTATTATGCAATTATGTTAAATAAATCACAGGATAAAAGTATAAAAATGCAATGGTATGAAAAAAATGGACATGATATAATGGAGCAATAGGTATTAGAATACCTTAAATTGGTAACATTGTGAATTTGATAATGATTGCTTAATTACTAATAACCAGTTATCATAGCCCGCTACAAAAGGTAATGCAAATCATAAAGTGGGTTAAATTTTTCAAAGATTTTCATCATTCATCTTTGAAGAATATAAAATAAAACAGAAGAAGAAAAACTTTCAACACTGTGAAAACTCCATTCCCGATGAAAAGTTTAAAATAAAATTTAGTTGAATTGTATGCCCAATCTCGTGTACGCGCAATACCTCTATGAACTATATTTGTATTTTATAAATAAATATTTATTATTCCAGAACATTAGAGCATCCATGTTATCATTAAATTGGTCAACTATTTAATTAACTTTTATATTCACATAGGCCAGCAAGTATTCACTCAACTTAGTCAGTTGTGCAGTTACTTTCAACAGAGCAATGCGTTTAGCAAGAAAAAAACGTATATATTATAATAGTTGGCTATTTCAGAATAGGGGTATTTAAATTACCAATAACGTAAGAATTTAGCATTTTAGTTTATCACCAATTCAGTTTTTAGACACTAAGCAGTGTCCTGCTAATCATGAACAACAATTAAATCTAAACCAAACCATAATTGTACAACTGCACGTACACGAGACTGGACATACAATTCAACTAAATTTTATTTTAAACTTTTCATCCGGAATGGAGTTTTCACTGAGTTGAAAGTTTTTCTTCTTCTGTTTTTTGAATCTGATATCTGGCAACCAAAGTTGTTTTCATCGCTTCTGAAATAATAAAGCAGGCAGGCGAAAATGCATTGCTCTGATCGAGCTTTTTTATCAGCACTGAGATTAGATTAACCTGTAATTCGTTCACATCAGCTGCCTGATATATAATTCAGGTGTATGATGCCCGTATAAGTGATGAGAATTTGAGAACATATTTTTATCGCTCACAAAATATGTTGGCAACGACAAAGCAAATGTACGAATTTTTTCAAAATTTTATTCATTCGGCCGTGGTTACAAAAAATTGCCATTTAGATATATGATAATGGTATTTAGTCAAATAACCCATTCATTACCATAAAAATTATACCACAAGCTGTTGCCAAACTCCCACTCAGTATCAATCCCGCAGCACCACTATCACCCTGTTTACCCCTTTTGTAAAACACTGCCACTGTACCCTGTTCCCCAATGCTACCATTGTTTCCTTCAAGAAATGTATTGTGTATTGTATTTTGTTCCCTGTCAGTATTACAAAGACTGCTGACACAATGGCACTGTATGTACTCCTCGTGTTGCTGTAGCTGTTGTTCATGTAAAAACGGAGTCTGAGCTCCATTTGCTAAAGCACACTCTTGGTGATAACGTTCCACTTCGCTGGTTGTTCCCCTAATGCATTCTCCACTTTGGCCTAGTTTCTGTTGCACACACTCAAATGTTGTTTTTCTTGTTCCGCAGCTTTTCATTAAACCACCCGGATATTTAAAGTACATGCAGCCGTCAGATCTTGGGGGACATGTAAGCGCTTTAGGATCTCCTGTGCAAAGCCCTTGGAAACCTGTACATACGTAGTAGTCAATTGCTTCTGAGGTTCCGACGAAAAAAAGAAGCAGCAGCACAAACGCCTTTCCCGTCATTCTAAAAAATATGATTGAGTTTTATAATAAATCTTTTAAGTGTTTTAGGAAGAAATTCAAAATAATTGCATGTCTTACATTTTTCTAGCCAGTACCTCACAAAATATTTTTTCCCAAATTTGTCAATCCGTTTTTCTATAAAATATACAAAAAAATACAAATTCACCATACTTTTGCAGTCCAAACTATTCACACGATAATACATCTGCAACGTAGAAGCACAAAAAATTGCAAGAAAATATTTCCAACAGCATCAGAAGTACAAATGGTCATTTGTTGAAGATAATGCGACATTGATCGAACGGTCTTACTATAAAATGTTGAACGGTATCCTGTCAAAAACTGGTTTGAAATAATGAAACCGTGTATTGCATAATTCTTAATTTTATTTGAACAATTTTCATATAACGAAGCAATTAAAACGAACTCATACAAATTATAAAATTCACGTCAACATTTTTTACAGATGATATCACTTTAACATGACTCACCCAGTACCCTATTTGGTCATATTTTGAAGCCTGTTTAAATATACCGAATGACAATGATTGCTAGGTTCCCCCAAATCAAGATTTTGGTTAATTGAATTAAATATTAAGTCAAAATATTCATTTCTGGATTAATTTCTCGCTAAATTCTACTGAATAGTAATAGTAAAAACAATTTTCTTGAAATTTATTTAGGTATATCATTAATTTTGTTATCAATCAAAATAGCCTGATATTAACTAAAAGTATCATAGTCATATCATATCACTGGTGACCCACATGCAACCAGAGTTACCCACATGCAACCAGAGTTACCCACATGCAACCAGGGTTATCCACATGCAACCAGAGTTACCCACATGTAACCAGAGTTACCCGCATGCAACCGGAGTTGCCCACATGCAACCAGAGTTACCAGCATACATATAAGGTTACCCACATGCAGTTAGGTTACTCACGTGCAGTTAAGGTTACCCACATGCAGTTAAGATTACCCACATGCATTTAAGGTTACCCACATGCAGTTAAGGTTAGCTACATGCAATCAAGATTACTTGCCACCATGTAAGGTTATTCACTACCAACTAAGGTTGCCCACAACGAATTGGTATTACATATATGCAGCTAATACTAACCATGTACAATTAGAAGTGACGATGAGTACCCGACAACAATTAACACACATACACCATAATGTTAACGAAGGTAATATACCCCATCCGGGTTACATAAATAGATAGATAGGTAACCAAGGTTAAGGGTTATCAGTGGTAATTAACGGTAATCAATGAAGTTCAAGGGTAGTCGACTATATCCGAGTAAGCATCATACACGTGAACCTTGCTTCAAGCTAATGGTGACCTTACAGTAGAAGTGTTCTGAACATACTCATATATGATACAGGTATGTACGACAGCGTATAAATGCACTTACAAGGGAACCGTCCCAGTGGGTACACTCAAAAATATGTGAAATGTACCAATTTCTATGTTTTTCGATGCGTAGATTAAGAATATAATAGATTAAGAATAAATATCAACCTCGTTAGCCAAAAATGTCTCTCATTAATATAATAGTTGTTTGTGTGAATGGGCCTTTACAAAAAAGTCAACTGAAAGACTGTATTTATAAAGTACTTTATAACACGAAAATGCCTATTTTAAAAATGCTGTCTAAAAAGTGAATAGGAACTTGAGTAAAAAACATACTACTTATGAATTTTTAAAAAATCCTTTGAAGAAAAATGCCTGAACTTGTTAGTTTACTGCAATCTGTGAATTTCTTTTTAAATGGCATTAGGGACGACTGTCGTTTTTCTCAAGCCGGCAGTCTGTCTGTCTGTTCGGCTGTCTTCTTGTCACGCTAGTATCTCGCAAATGGCTAAACAAGTTTTCTTCAAGCTTCGTACAAAGCCTACTTACTATAAGTGAAAGAACGCTCTTGATTTTTATTAGGATTCGTTGATCCCTTGAGGACAGAATCTGGTCAAAGATCATGTGGCGTACTTCTTATAAGCAAAGTGTAAGCACATTTAAAAGCTAAGTATTATCTCTGGGTTTGCGCAATCTGGATTATCGACATTATATTCGTAATCTGCGCTAAAAAGAAGTATAGAAAACACAATCTGCCTTGAAATTGGCAGGTGACCAATACCTGCCTTTACTTGTTGTTACGAAAATTACATGTGTGATAATACAGTCCTGCAACTGGGATTTTTTCGTAAAGGCCCATTCACACAAATAACTATCATATTCGTAATCTACGCATCGAAAAACAAGAAAATGGGTACATTTCACCCATTTTTGAGTGTACCCACTGGGACGGTTCCCTTGTTAGTGACACAAATTGTTAGATTGAGTGCGGTGGCGACTAATGAAATAGTTGTTGTTTTGGTGGTCGATGTCGCCTTTATGCCTCTTATTATTTTTGGGCGTTTTTCCCGATGGACGTGGGAAATTAAGAGACATAAGGGGAATTGGTGTGGTTAGAGGGGTCTTGTTGGCGGTTCCCATCGATGTAGAATGGTTCCTATCTTATTCCAACCCGCACCCGTTACGGCCGGCTCTGGAACCAGGTAGGGCCAATCCACATGCACTCTCCTTCCTTGCTTCCAGTCTGCACCCGGCTTTGGAAGCACCATCAACGACAGTGCTTTCATGGGTAGATCCTACAGCCCCTAGATATCCATGCCGTGACATGGACACCTCCTGCTCTACACCAACACCAACACGACTGACAATGTTGTTATTGTCAGTCTGAGATGAGTTCCCACGCTGCACCATGGTAATCATCTCTGAAAGGGAAAGTCTATGATATAAGAAAAACAAAGGTAATGCAACGAGTGTAGGTAAGGCATTATTTCTAAAGAATCCCGACGTTTCGACCTTTTCTCAGGTCCTCATCAGGGGTTAACAAAAGAACATTGAAAGTCTATGCTGCATGGACTTCCCCTTCTTATGATGTCGGTGCCTATGCTTTAAATCCATAGGCTTCGGTGGGGGCATGGAGTGAGAAAATAACTC
The DNA here is from genome assembly GCA_029691765.1 of Entomobrya proxima. NCBI lineage: Eukaryota > Metazoa > Arthropoda > Collembola > Entomobryomorpha > Entomobryidae > Entomobrya > Entomobrya proxima. The sequence continues at coordinate 5,577 of JAIQCH010000184.1, forward strand.
GACGTTTCGGTGCAAGTCACCTTCTTCGGGATAAGCGTTTCCGGATCAGGATGTTGTCAGTCAGGCTAAGTATACGTAAGAAATATAACAAAATGGGAAAAACATGCCCACACAGCCTATCGATGGCAGGTGGATTTCGACATTAGCAAATTACTTAAACTACAAAGTTATTAGAAGTATGATTTTATGAAACCGATACACTTGATTTTAACTGTGACTCTCCAAAACTAGAAAAAATCAATAGTGAAAACAATTGATTTTGGAATTCTATATTGCTTTTACGGCTCAGTAAGTAATCCAATTACCTTAAAATGATTCGAGATGAATGTTTAGGTAGTCTTTAGGATGAAAAGCTTAATCAGCTACTGCCTTCGAATAGTACAAGTAAGAAGTAAGCTTTTAAGTTTATAATTTTGCTTAGTGATCGGATTCAAAATAAATTAAGCAAAATGATTGACAGATATATACAATTGATAGCAGCAAACTAGAAAATATAGATAGCATCAAATACTCTAACAATCAAGGCTTTCAATATGTCCATGGAAAAGAGTTTATGGTGTGGGGTTATTGTGGCTCATAAGATATTTGGATGCTGTTTGTGGTAAAGCCAGTTTGTTAAGAATATATTAAAGCAATATTTATATATGTTTATAATTATTTGTCATATAAACTATATCCCTACATCAGTTCACGCATTTGCTATTGAGAGGATAGAATATAAAAACATAACAACCGTTGTGTTTTTTGTGGGTACACTGACAACAGACGAGTATGGCATTGTTAATTGGCCAACCAATATAAAGGAACTAGTGAAGAGTTACAGGCCGATGGCCGTTAAATCATTTAACGGCCATCGGCCATTTAACTTAAATGGTACAAAACACAACTTTAGAAAAGGTACTTTTAGGCACCTTCTTAGTATCGAATTGACCTGAAAATTAAAAGGGTGTTGCTATCGATAAATAAAAACGGAATTGGAACAGGACAAATGGTTAAAGAGTCCTGCTTACGGAGATACGGATGGAGCAGCGTGCAGACACATCAAGATGATGGGAGTAAATGTTCACTAACGTGAACCCTAATAAGAATAAAAGGTAAACTTCAGTTGGATCAATAACAATTGAAAACACAAACTTTGAATTCATTCATTGGTTAAAACCATGATTTTTTGTGTTTTTATTTTCTATACTTATTTCTTGATTGTTTTTGGTAGCCCTCGCGAGGATACTGGAGATATTTCCTATTTCTGCAAACAGGTTATCAAGGAAAATTGCAGAACCGCTCCGCTCTACCATGTTCTGTTCATCCCGAATGGCCAAGCGACAATGGCTTGAATTAATAGTAAGTGTGCGGACCCGTGCCCTGGAACAGATATTATGCAAATTGCAAAGTATACAACCACAATCCTCAGTGTGAGTATGACTTAGGTTACACTTGAGATCCTTATCACTGCTGCACTTCAATTCTTCAACCTCTACCAGAAGTAATCAAGCAAGATATTTTGGACCCATGCAACCCTTCACCCTGTGGAGCAAATGCAATTTCTTCTGTCAGAAACGTCGCTGGAGCTTGTATATTTATTAGAGAATAAATGTGTGTATTCTCAAAATGGCTTTCCTAACTATATTACACACATGTATTCTCAAAATGGCTTTTCTATCTATATTATGCATGTGTATCCTCAAAATCACTATCCTAGTCATGTGGTGCACATGCCCCCTAAAATAGCATAAGTACCCTAGTCTAACGTATGTATATTCAATTACGTAAGGAAATTTACTTATCACGCATGTATCCTCACTCCAATATTCCAGCACCACCATCACTTACAGAAGCCTATATATTCTTGTTTGTCCATTGTATCCTCACAGTACCGCCGGTAAGCCTATACCTATGTGTGTACACTAAGTATATAAGTGGTATAAGTGGTAAGCCAATTTGTGCACGTGCAGCATCGTCCAGACTGTCAGCTCTGAAATGCATGGATAGGTATGCTCACGTACAGCACAGTACGTACCCACACACGCTGCGTGCATGCAGACTACATCGCAGCGATCGCCGAACGTCGCAAGAGAGAACAGAGAGCGAACCAGCTACGTTGCTGTATGATGCTCTGCAGTCTCTTCTTTGTTCCATAGTGTGCTTGGTTTTTAATGGCCATTCACTTCACGTCTTCTGTCGAGTGCACACCTAAACTGAGAGTTTATCTGAAAGTTAATTTTTAACTAATTACCTTTCCAACTACTATAGTTATTTCCCGTCGTTATTGGAGGCCCCCCCTTTGGTGGCCCGAATCGGGCAGTTGTTATTGCAAGCAGTAGCGTTGTTCAGGAGCAGGAGCGGTGTCGTCCCGTCATCCACTAGGTAAGTTACGCAATACTTTGTGCTCACCCTGAAGATTTTGAAGATTTCCAGGCCCAGGCTATTTGAAGATGCTGATGATAATGATATGATCAACTTAACTACTTACTTTACTACAAGTGCACGTATTTTGTTTTTTAGGGGTTGTGGAAGTTTTATCTCTCTTGTGTCTGGAAGAGTTCGGATACGCATTTCCAATTCATAGGTAAGTTACGAAATAATATAATAATTATAGGGAATGGACCGTGGATCTTGGTGTGGCTTGGCTATATTTAAATATTTTATTACGTTTGAGCATTTTTTCTGTTTCTTCTGCTAGAAATCCTCCGTCACATCAGATTTTTTATCTGATTGTTTTCTGTTTTCACCCTGCCACTTTGACCCAGTTGGTAAGTGAAACGCTCATGGAAATTTCATGATAATTGCATACATTTTATTTTTACAGGGCTGTGGAATTTGTCTCTCTTGTGGCTGCGGTCGCATCACCGAGTAGGTAAGTTAAACAATAAAATAAAAATATATAAAGAATCAAACGTGAATCTTGATGCAGTTTGTCATATTTTTAGTATTTTATTATATTTTGGCATTTTTTCTGTTTAGGGGTGCTTATCACATCAGATCTCTATCTGATATCTTTACCTTCTTTCACACTGCCCGGCAGTGACTGCCAGGCAGTGTGAAAGAAGTTGGTAAGTAAAATGCTTTGTGGATGCTGATGATTATGATAATGAACTCACTACTTAACTGTAATTGCCAAATTTTGTTTTACAGGGCTGTGGTACGTTATATCTATTGTCTCCGGAAGACTATAACTCCGGAGACGCATCTCCCACGCGTAGGTAAGGAAAACCAATTTCAAAATGTGATGATAATGATGATAATCCACATGTCACTTATAATGTTGCTTTCTTTTACAGGATTTGTCTGCTGTCTTGCCTTGTCCAGAGCAATATAAATCCGGATGCACTTTGCGCACTTTGTAAGTACAAGAATATATATATGATGATCATAACGATAACGATGATGATAATGATAATGATGATGATGAATCAATTTTCTTTTTTATTATATACTTAGGTTGCTTTTACTATTTGATCTACATTCATCATCACATTTATTACCTGATTTGCCCGATCCACTTACCGCCATGAATTACTTCAACAACCCATTCTTCTCTCTGGAGCTGCCCAAAACTTCTAATGAACAAGAAATCAGAACAAAGTACAAATACCTTTCCAAAACATGTCATCCGGGATTATATGAGCAGAAGGATGTACCTCTTGAAAAAATACCGGAACTGGAAACAAGATTTTTCACTTTACACACTTTTCCAACTGGTTTTCTGCAAATATTAACGTATATTTATGTTAAATATTTATGTATTTTACAGAAGGAAATTGTCTATGCACAAACGCTGCTGTTAAATCCCAGATTCAGGGAGTACTTCAGAATAAGGCCTAACAAAATTAATGAGGCAGAATGGAAAAATGTGGTAGAGGATGGAAGTATGTGCTCATAATAATACATTTCATATGCATCATTTCTTTTCCGTTTAGAAGACAAAAAATATAAAACTATGCATAAAAATACATTTATTTGTCTACAGGTACGTATTTGGACCCGCGTGTTGTTAAAAGGGAGGACTCTATTAGGCGATATAGAGGAAAGGGATATCGGACAGAGCAAGTCCGACAATTTTTAAGACGGGCGGGTTTACTTTCCTCGATTGAAGACGATGACGATGAAGTGCTAAACAAAATGAAGTTGGCAGCTCACCACCCCCTCAAGCACTTACCATGATGAAGATTCACTGCGATTCAGATTCAGGCACTGCGTCTTGATTTTGAAAAACTCCAGGATGATATAGGAAAGCTGAATGACGAAGTTAGCACGAAGAACGGAGAAATCGAACGTTTAAAGCGTCAACTAGATGACGATACTTCCATTACTGCAGGGTGGAAAGCAAGCTATAAGAGGGATATTGAAGGCTTAAAAAAGAAAAGGACAAGTACTTCGACGACTACTACAAAATAAAGGAAAAGCACACTACACTAAGGCAGCAGTTTGATGAAATCAAGGAAGCTTTAAAGGCGGGCAAATACTCTAGAGTTTTGGCAGAGGTCCATAAATTAGTGGAGGACAAAAAGACTATGTTTGCGGCTAAACAGAATATTGCACAAGAGCTCGATACGCTAAAACGAGAGAATGCGGAGATTAGGAAGGAGAAAGAGAAAATAATTCAGGAGGAGAAAATCCTTCAAAAACATGTGAAAAGTGTGAAAGACCGATTTAAAGAAAAACAGGAGACCGACCAGAAAGAAGAAAATGAGGACCTGAACAACTTGCAATCCTCCAATAGCAAGCATGTGCAAGAACTGGAAGCGAAACTTGGAGAGCTGCGTAGAAGCAACTTATGTGCGATACAGCAGTATGACCTGTCGACGGAGAGTTTAAAAACGGATATTTCTAAACTTCAATGTGAAAAAAACAGTTACAGGAAACTCTTTCTAGTAAAGAAGCTCTGGAAGCAGAACTACGATCGCAAATTACTAAATTGCAGCGTGAGACAGAAAGTTGCAAGCGGAGCAAGTTAGAGTAACTATTAGCGGATGTTGACACCAAAAAATGAACTTTCCTAAATTTTTGATTGATGAAAGTGTTGATACATGTTGATAGTACGTCTAATGGAAATAGCCTGTGCAAAGTTTCAGGTCTCCAAACCGTCTGGGGCGTCGGTAGTGACGAAAAGTTCTTTTTATCAGTGCTGAAGGACAAAAATCCAAATTTGTCTAAAATGGATAGCTGTGGGGTTGTGATTTTTTCCGTGAAGCTTAAGCGGTATTTAGGCAGTTTAATAGTGCATTTACTTTAAATAAAGGCTTGTGCAATTTTTTGCAAAAAAATAATTTTGAAAAAATTTCAACTTTTTTTCCAAGTTTTTAGAGGTCATGACCGCGTCCATTTTTAGCTACCTGTGAAAACGCTGACAATTTGTTATGTTCATCTAGAGTAGTGTATTGCTGACCTATTGCAACAAACTTCGTGAAAAAATTCAATATATTTGACAAATTTTGGAGAAAAGTGGAGACCGGAAGTGCTTTGAAAAATTGAATGCAGTATTAAATTTGCGGTAGTTTTTTTATTTGACAACGTTTTAAAAATCTAAGTGTGTACAAGAGAGCTAAGTGTATAAGGATTCATTTGACATATCAACTGTCAATATCCGAAGGCGGACCACGGTGGACACGCTGGCTACTTTTGGCACATATTTTATTCAGTAAAACCTTGTGTTAAATTTCACAATTTCGGTTGTCCTTACGTAATTCTTGGGTTTTGTTACTCTTGTAAAAATACTTGTGTGTTGTAATTGTGTTTTCAAAACAAAAAGCTGATTTTTTAGATATTTTACATGTAAGTCCAACAATTACTTAAGGACAACCGATATTGTGAAATTTAACACAAGGTTTTACTGAATAAAATATGTGCCAAAAGTAGCCAGCGTGTCCACCGTGGTCCGCCTTCGGATATTGACAGTTGATATGTTAAATGAATCCTTATACACTTAGCTCTCTTGTACACACTCAGATTTTTAAAACGTTGCCAAATAGGAAAACTACCGCAAATTTAATACTGCATTCAATTTTTCAAAGCACTTCCGGTCTCCACTTTTCTCCATATTTTGTCAAATATATTGAATTTTTCACGGAGTTTGTTGCAATAGGTCAGCAATACACTACTCTAGATGAACATAACAAATTGTCAGCGTTTTGACAGTATGATGCACCCATCGAGTAAGCACACGGTACCCACACATCTTCAAATATCATAAGCCACGAGATGACCAGAAGGAGAGGATTAGGAGAACATTGAAAGATTCTCAATGTTCATTCTCCTTTGGAGTTTCAACCTAAATTCACGTAGCTAGTATAGGGCTCTTTCAGTCTTCCCTATAGAGCTACTTTAATTCGGCAAATAATCAACTTCAATAAATAAACTATACAAATTTCGATCGATAGTTGCAATAAATAAAGATTACTCAATATTATCAAAAATCCTGGTGCTTCGATTTACCACTTATTAAAAATCTGTGCATCAAACACAGGAATAATGGTGGGCGTTTCCAAAGCATTTATACCACTGTTATAAATGGTGCCGAAACTGAAATAAGCTCTATGAAGTTAGTCAGTTTCGAAAACTATAAATACTAAACATTAAAGAACCCCCGTGGAAGTTCAAGACATGGAGACTAGTAAAAACACCTCCGGATCTTGGTTTACCTTCCCGGCATCCATCATGGAATTAAATATCTGGCTTATCATCTCCCTTTCAACACTGGTAGTCATTCTTTTACATTATTTATCAATCATGTGGAACCGATTTGTGACTTATCTGTGTAAATTGTGGGAGCCGCCACAACCAACATTTCAACCACTTAGCCCCGGCAACAACATTGGAAACCGAAAACCTCCATCAACTTCCAAAGACCTGGCCAAGGTCAAAGCAGATTTGGAAAATAAGGAACAACGTTTTCGTGCCCAGTCTTTCTCGTAAATTGACGGAGTACTCTAGTCAACGATCCGATCTCCGTTATGATGACTTGTCCAAAACCTTGACCACTCAACAGGAAACTTTAAATGATCTACATACTCAATTTAATCAATTTCAGAATAAAATTCAACAACAATTTCATCACATTAATGAGGATTTAGCAACAATTGAGGACTTTTCAAATGGAGTAGAGGATATTTTATCCGGAGAAGCAATCCCTCGTCCATTTTTGGACAAACTCATGCCTATAATCATCTCCAGGCTAAATTCGTACACATTTCCAGTAGCTTTGCCACCACTGAGAGCAAAGCCAACCGATAACCTTCAACATCCATCTTCTCCGATAGGATCCCCCTTACCCTCTGAACATCCCCACAATTCCTCAGCAGTGACACAGATTCTCTATGCTCCACCTACAACCGCACCTCCACCACGATTCGACCCCAACTTAAATACAGCAGACAGTTTTTTGGAGGAACTTGAGCTCTACATGCAACAAAAGAGAATCCCTCCTGATGAACGTATGCATCACCTCCACCAAAGATTTGGAAAGGAAAAAGAGCTTAACTTGTGGTGGCAACGAGCGAACGAAACGAACGAAAAACTCCAAGTGAAAACGTGGAGTGACTTCAAAAACCATTTTACCCGAATGTATGGTTCAGAGGCAGACTATACAAAAGCCCTTGAAAAACTGCTCCAGTGTCGGCAACAAAAAAATGCGCCTTTTGCAACATTCGCTATGGAAATGGAACTGCAGTACCCAAAGCTCCACCGAAATCATGATCTAAAGAATAACAAGCTAATTCTTGATTTTGTTTCAGAACGTTTGAATGGTGGGCGTATCCAAAGCATTTATACCACTGTTATAACAGGTAGCTAAAAATGGACGCGGTCATGACCTCTAATAACTTGAAAAAAAAAGTTGAAATTTTTTCAAAATTATTTTTTTGCAAAAAATTGCACAAGCCTTTATTTAAAGTAAATGCACTATTAAACTGCTTATATACCGCTTAAGCTTCACGGAAAAAATCACAACCCCACAGCTATCCATTTCAGACAAATTTGGATTTTTGTCCTTCAGCACTTATAAAAAGAACTTTTCGTCACTACCGACGCCCCAGACGGTTTGGGGAGCTGAAACTTTGCACAGGCTATTTCCATTAGACGTACTATCAACATGTATCAAAACTTTCAAAATTTAGGAAAGTTCATTTTATGGTGTCAACATCCGCTAATAGTTACTCTTAGACAATGAAGGAGATATTACTGCATTTCAAGTTGAACTGGGACGTGAACGGACTGAAATTACCAACTTAAAGACAGGTCTGGAAAAGGACAAGGCTAAGTTAGAGCAACAGGTTTCATCTTTAAAGGAAACCATTTCTGAACTTACCGTGCAGAATAAGGCATTGGAAAATGAGCGCACGGAAATTACCAACTTAAAGACAGTTATGGAAGAGAATACTCGGTTGGAGCAACAAGTTTCGTCTTTAACCAAGACCGCTTTTGATCTTAAAACGCAAATTGAAGCAATGGAAAATAAACATGTCGAAATCACCAACGTTCATGCAGCTCTGAATGCGAAGAAGATTCAGTTGGAAGATGAAGTTGCATCTTTAACCCAAGCGGTTTCTGGTCTGACCACGAGGATTGAAGCACTGATTAAAGAACAAACGGAAATTGCAAGCCAAATTGCAGATTTGCAAGTGGGTTAGGCTCAGTTGAAGCAACAAGTTTCAACTTTAACCGAAGAGGTTACTCTTCTTACTTTGCAGAATAAGGCATTGGAAAAATAGCGCACGGAAACTGCCAATCTTCATGCTGTTTTGAATGAGGAGAAGACTCAACTAGAACAGATTGTTTCATCTTTAAATAAAGACGTTTCCGATCTAACCTTACAGAAGGAATCACTAAAGCAAGAGAATCAGACGATTGCATTACAGGTGTCCGACACAAAAAGCCAATTAGAAAATCGTTGTAATGACATTCAAGCCTTGACCGCTGATGTTTCAAAAAAGCAAGAAGAAGTACAGTGTAGGTGTCCTAGAGTCGAGAATTGAGGAAATGAAGCAAAACGGAGATGAAGCAGTTCAAATTGCAGAAGCTACTCTTGCAGAGTTACAATCAGCTAGGAAGGAACTTGAAAAGCAATTTGCTGTTTTGCAAGTGGACAAGACTCAGTTAGAGCTACAGGTTTCATCTTTAAAGCAAACCATGTCTGAGCTTACTTTGCAGAAGGAAGCATTGGATAATCAACTTGCCGAAACCGCAAGTCGTAAGTACGACTTGCGGTGGCATTGGAAAGGGATAAGGCTCCACAAGAACAGAATGTTTCATCTTTAACTGAAAACGTTGCTAATTTTAGTTCGCAGAATGAAGATGATGGTACATTTTTTGCAGAGGATCAGGTACCGACAAGTGCTGCTGCTGTTGATGATCATTGCACAGCAATGCAAGAAGAGCAAGTGTCCACAAATGTGGATGATGATGGTACATCTTTTGTTGCTGAAATCTTTACCAGTTTCCCTGTACAGGCAGTTACCAGCAGCAAAAATATGAAGAAAGAAAGGAAGAAAAAAACATCCACTCTTCGCTTGAAGAAAGAAGGCGTAAAAGCTTCAACAAAGCGAGTAAAAAAAGAAGCTCTGAAAAGTAAAGAATGGCAGTGTGCAGTATGTGGTAAGTAAAATAATCATTAAAACATTTCATTTTATATTGTAATTTTCAATGTATTTCATAAAAAACATTGTCTTTTTTACAGGAGAGTCCTTTTCCCATCGTACAGGCTTGGCAAGGCATAACACAAGGAGTTCGAGAAAGAAATGTTCGAGTGCCTGTTTTGTAATAAACTATTCAATAGGATGGATAATTTGAAGAGACATGCCGCAACCAAGCATGCAAAAGAAATCCAAGAGTCCGCAATCAGCAGCAGTCAAGTAGTTGTAGACCATAGCAATGAGTAGTAGTTTTCCTGTCGTTGTCTTTTGTTTCCCTGTTTGTATGAATTTTTATTTTCTTCCTATTTTTTCTGTAGTCGCACAAATGTGTTCAAATGTAAAACTTTTGCAATTAACTAATGTAAACGCAGCCATATTATTATGAATGACCTTTATTCACGTAAAAGTAAACGCTAAAGACGATAATAAAGTATTTTCGTAGGGTTACCAATATTATTCATAATAATTCCATTCCATATTTCTATTACATAACATTACTTCATTTTCATTTAGTTAGTCAAAGCATTCATATTAATATTACCTCACGTTTTTAATACATTTCCATGCACTTATTTCCATTTTATTCATTCGTTTAGTAAAAGCACTCATAATAATATATTAGGTAACATGTTTATTAAATTTCCAATCATTATTTCTATCACTCATGTTTTTAATTAATTCAGTTAGTCAAAGCATTTCCAGTACCATCATAGTGCAATTCTGAATAGTTCAATCATATGAATTCAATCATTTTCCACGAATTTCTTTTCATTTTTCCATTCATCAGTTTCCAACAATTCCTAATCATTAATTCGCAATATTTTTACAATTTCATTCATTCCATTATACTTCATGACAATTTCATTTCCTCATTCCTGAAGTAATTATATTTTTACATATCTATTTCCAATTGACACTTTGCCAATAATTTTTAATACCAAATTTTTAATTCATTTCCACACTTTCATTTTCATTCATTCACTCAATCAAAGCTTTTTAGAAAACATTATTGCAGATTTTTCTTTCATTTCCAGAGTTTATTCAATTCCCATTCATTGAGTCATTTCCATATCTTGTGTCATACTTCATATACTTCATGTCATATTTTGATTCCAATCGTATGAGCAAATTTCTAACTGATTTTTGTTCATGATAATAGTAATAGTAATTAGTAGTAAAAGAAATATTATGCAAGGTTGGAAATCTGCAATAAGCCACCCTTCGGCACACAAAGTGACGGTAGTTAACACCCTTGTTCAGCGTGCACTGCGGTTACTCAAATGACAAAAACTCGAAATGAACTCCGTCACATTGAAAATGTCCTTGTGTACAAAAATGGTTACCAGATACAAAGGGTGTCAAGCTATTCGCCGCGTAGTACAGACTTTTGGGAAACCAAGAGTTGATCCCCGGAAGAACTACCCAGGATTATCTTACCTTATATCAAAGGCTTCACGGAATCCATTGCACGACTAATCTCCAGAAATCTTGGCAACTCCATTGGTTACATTCCTTTTACGAGGATTTCAGACTTGCTTACAATGCACAAGGATAAACCACCATCTACTAAGTCTGGAGTTTACCAGGTAAAATGTTCGTGCGGATACCGTTACATTGGACAAACTGACAGGGATCTATCAGAGCGGATGAAGGATCACAAAAGACATTGCAAGAATGGTGACATTTTGCAATCAGCATATCAGCATACATATCTGAACATGTATGGAGTAACAAGGATGATCCACAAGAACACTCCATTTTTTGGGATAGTGTGGATATTCTTGCCCCAGAGGATGAAGCAGTTTCTTCGTGAAACAAAGGAGTCATTCGCTATTCGAAATGCAATGGCTAATGGCACCCCCCTCATGAATCGGAAAGAAGAACGTGGCCGTGACTACTTACCCAAGTTTTGGAGTTCTTTACTGTCTGTTATTTATCGGTTTAAATTTTGGAATGTACATTCTTGTTAGTT
>JAIQCH010000185.1:0-17114 GCA_029691765.1 Entomobrya proxima
ATTTTTTTGTTCGAAATATACACAAAACAACTCTTGTTTTAGGTTAAAGCACATTCGGAGAATCCACACGAGGCTAGGTTACCCTACTTTTCATTGAAGAAGAATGAAAGTTGCAAAAATGTTACGAGGTTTAGTACAAATATTTTAAAATGTTCTAGATTCACTTCAAATTATAAGTTTTAAATACCTCGGGAATTTCATACCATTGTACTAGATTTAAATTGTACATGATTACAGCAATGTGTTGCCTCAAAACAAGTCAAAGTAATATGCTTGTAAACTTGGTGTACAAAAGCAGGTTTATTTTATAAAGGAGTTTTGAAGCTTTTCAGGCCGTTTAAAACACATTTTACTTTTATCAGTACGCCACCATTGTATTGTACAAGTCTTCTCAAATGCACTCAACATATAAAGCCCGGCTAGTTGCCAAATTTGCCTATAAATATGCAACAATTTACCTTTTTTCAAGTTTCATGGTAATCTAAAATACAACGGTTACGTTCTGTTGATTGTGCTAAAAGAGTAGAGCATTTGTTAAAGCCAATGCCACCACACATGTTGGTACACTTTGTGTGGATCCACTTATTCCAAACGTTACACTTTTTTGTAGTTAGTTTTCTATCTTTTAAATTTACGCTACCCAAACTAGTTAAAGTTGCACAGTTCTTTCTTTAAAGTCATTTTGCAGTGCAGTAAAAACTCGCTGCTTACTTTGTCATTTTCCAAGGTCTCCCTTGACAAACATAGTAATTCTGTATTACTGCAAAAATTTCCTACATTCCGTTTTCCCAATGGTTTCTAAATTTGAAGCATACCCACTTCATCTTCACAAACATTAGCAAACTTTAGCCGCGTCACGGTCCAAAAGTGATAAACAACTTTACAAAAAAAGTAAACTTAACACATCCCATCATGTTTTTACTCAGTGTTGTTGTTTTGATGATTTTTGTACAACGGTTTTCTGGTAAATCTGATAACTGTGGTATTTTGCGATGACTTACGTAAACAAATAGGTTTGCTGGAAGCGGTGACGATTACCGGAGGCAAACTGTATAACTTTTCCATGAAAATACTCCACATAATTTGTAATTGTATCCCGTCCAGATGTTATGACATCAAAACTTACTGCCCAAGGCTGTGTCATTAGCAACTATTGTATAAGCACCAGTTCATGTGTCAAGTTTAATGAACTAACTTTTGCGTAACTGATCACAGACAACTTTTATGGATACCTTCATTCTTTACATATCACTCATGCCGAACGATGCTAATTGAATTTAACGTCCTTTGGAAATGGTTTGAAGTTGAAAGCTATTCAGATTTTCATTGTAGTCATTGTAGTAATATTGGTTTATGTATGATTTTCTAGAAATCCTACGCACTTAATGGGAGTGCTGTAAAATGTAAAGACCTTCTTTCCTTCTTTTTACATTTACTCCAACTTCCGGAGAGCTTTCTACTTTCATTGATAACAAGTTTAATGTAAGGAAACTTATAAAAAATACTCTCAAGACTCTTAAACAACACATCTTTACGTGATTTATTCAATAGAAACGGAATGTAATCTTCAGAATCACAAACAAACAATGAACTTAATGTGTCAGGTTTTATAATGCCAAATATGCTAGCAATACCAAAACTTGATTCATTATTCCGAAAGAAATGAAAGCCATTAAGCACATTTCCTGTTGAAAAGTAACTTTTTGTTTTGTATGATCTTCTAATTGTTACTGAATAATCCTGTCGTGACCATGTCAATATCACAAGCTTTTAACGTAATAGGTAGATAACCTGAGGTTGTTGACCCATTACTTAATTTAGAGAACTGTTGACTATAGAGTATTGTAGTTGATTCATGTGTTTTTCAGTAATATTCACGTGAGTTAGCTTTCATGCATGACATGTACAGCTACGTCTTACATTTGAGAACTGATCACAGAAAAGATTTTAGTAGGTATATATTCCATTAGTGTGCTTTGAAAGAACTGATGTGTGCTAATTGGATTTTTGCTACAGTTATCCAAATTAAGCATGAATGAAATACTAACATTGTGCAAAAGTCGTTCAACTGAAAGAAAGAATTTTAATGAGCTAAAAAAAGTATCAATATATATATATGGTGCTCACAACAAGTGAATTTTGTCAAATCTTGATATAGGTATTTATGTTTGGCTGACATATTGAAGCGGAAAATACGTAAACGCTTTAGTTCATGATTAAATGAATGTTGAAATACTATCAAGACTACGCAAACAGCTTGTAAAATACGAAAACATTACTGTAAGTACAAATGTGTACGTTGTGAAAGAACTTTTATATTTATATTTTTCTATTCAAATAAACGTAAGTCGTTCTTCATGGTCCATTGCCACGCTCATGTGAAGAAGCGTATGTTTTTCCAGCAGAGACATAATATTATTTACTAACAAGGAATATAATATGAACCCGTAACAATGCAGGTTTGTCCAGGTAGAATGTCAGATTGATAAACTAAGAACGTATCCTGTTTCCCGTAGTAAACAAGTAGTCCTTGAACTTGAGATAGCTCAACTGAATATGTATTCGAATTATAAAAAAGCTCTTATAAAAGATTGTTCCATATAAAGCTTCGTTTGTTTGAAGTTGTTCTTTGTTCTTCAAAATCTCAAAAATAACTCCGTCATCAAAACCCGCCCTTACGTACATTGATTTCTCCACGAACGTTCTGTTGTTGGGCTTTTACAACTTTGCTTGTTACTTTTTCCAAAGCTTTTTCTTCTGAAAGTACTTAGTGTTCCTTGTTACATTCCTTCCTGTCTACTTTTTACCATGCATCTCATTTTACTTTGCACTCTATATGTAATTTGGCCCTGTCTTGACTGTCTCAAGGCAAACATTACTGGCCATGACGAAACATTGTTTGAAATTCAAAAAATATGTGATTATAGCTATAACTTTGAGAGTATTTGTACTTATACATGAGTTGGCATTACATGTTTCATACTATACAAAAATAGTCGTAAATTTAATGAGGTGAATTTAATGCTTCCGTTGACGAATTGAAGTTTTTGCCCTTTAAGGTGTACTAGTTCACCGTCCGCGGTCTGACTTTGTGACTCATTTTTGCTCTGCTCTGTTAATGACATGTTCCGTATTCTGCTACTCACTCATAAGATGTAAAGGTATTTTCACATTTCACAAATGAAAAAGCTTTGTCAATGATTGTAATACGCTACGGCTAAAATGTCAGCTGAAAAACTGAAATATCCGATATTAATATAATTCACGAACTCGGGAGGACACATTACACATGCTTCCTTGTCGTTTGTATTAAGCATAAACAACTCAAACAGAGAACACGAGTGTATTCAAGCTACCTTGCAGTTTATTACTTATCAATTTTAATAACTCGGTTCTTATAATGCAAAAGAAAGCACATTGCATGGCTTGTAAGCAATAAGTACTGCAATATGCTTTGTCCGTTTTCAAAAATGAAGCATGTAGCTGCCAAAATTAAACCAGCTGCCAAAACCACAAACGTAACTATTATATTTCCGTGCATGTTTGGAACTTTAGGTGGCATTTGAATTGTGGGAAATTTATGGCTTCCCAACATTTTGTCCCACCATTCCAAAATTCCTGAGACATGTGTACTTCTAAAGCGTCTCAAAATATATGGTGGAACAACGCCACATGGATCAACTCTCAAGCGTTCATTTGTGTACGTTTCAGAACTGATGTCTGCCGGAACACCTTTACGTTGAAAATCAGTTATGAGCTTCGAGCTTAAGTAAACTGGTAAAAATACTGCAGTGTTTTCACAGTTTGTCAGTTCCTGTTTTAAAACCGCCATGTTGTTATCCAAGAAGCACTCCTGCTTGTAAAAAAGTTCACTATTATTGCAACTAATTGGTAGAACAAAATTTGTATTAGATTTTAAGCCAAATTGGGTTTCTAGAAATACATCAGTTGTGCGATTATGTAAATATGTTGAATTGTAAACTGTCTCGGCATTTTTAATAAACGTCGTTTTGGTTTTAAAACCAGAAATCATCCTGGGGAGATCACCGAGAATGGATTGAATTAGATAACTTGTATTTTGATGTTGCACATATATATTATGCCCATCTTTGGGAAACATTCCAGGCTGATATTTCAGAAAAAATGAAACTTGCGCAAACATTTTTAAATTATTATCCAGCAATTTTTGTAACGTATCAAAGGGAACCCTTGGACGCGGTAAAATCAAGTTATAAACATTTACATTTTTATAAGCATTGCTTAGTATCACTCCCATTAAACAGTATATTCCAACTACTATATGAGACTTGGATAACTTTAAAAGGTTACTAGAGAATGGGTCCCCTTGTTCAACCAACACCCTGTAAATTGATATAAGGATAGACGTTTTAGAACACATGTGTTTGGCTCCAGTAATAATATTTGTGGATGTAAAAAGAAGAATAGCACAAATGAAAATGCTAAGCCATACAGAATTTTTATATGCGGCGTGTAATTCTCTAAATGGAATTCGACTAAGTTGTGGTACTCCGCAACTGACAAACTGAAGATTGGAGGAGGAATAGTGCATTAACAGGGAGAATTCGTGCGGTGGTTGGAAGCTAAGATACTGAACAGTAAAATGAAGCTTTGCAATATCTTGATATGCTTTCATCGGTTTTCCCATTTTACAAAGTTTCTTGCTTACAAATGTATCTTGAATTCTAAGATTTTTTATTGGTGTATAAGTAATATTATTTGTAATATCCGCTAATATGTAAACAAATAAAGAGGATGTTTCAACAAATTTGTAGTCCTTTCCTTTAAAAAATTCTAACACCGGATTCCCAATGTTGCATGATTTCATTGGACGATACATTGACGCAAAATATCCACCAGATATTTTCCAATTGATGGGATCATTGGCTGTTAGCGCAAGTTCTATGATATACTCAACTGAAGCAATTTCTGCCCAGGTGTACAACGAAATAGTATGGAAACGAATATGGCTTTGAAAGCTACGATGTATAAATATATTTTCAATTTTTCCCATTATTTCGTAAATACTTTGCTTTGCGATTAGGACACTAGCCACGCTATATACATTTTGTACAATCTGATTATATTTGGCATCTTCCTTTAGACGGTTTTGAATGTTTGTGCTAATGTTCGTTAATTGTGGTGGAAAGGTGTCTAAATAAATGTGAATAACTGGTGGTATTTTTACAAAGTCATCCTGGGGTCTCCCAAATAAACGCGAATATGCAAATAACTGATCAGCATAATGGTGCATAAACAGTTCAATTTGCGCAGCGCAGCTCCATGGCTTAGTGGCAAATACAAATGTTGTAATATTTAAACTTACACAGAGTTGATTTGCCTCAGGCCCTTCGTACAATTTGCTGAGATAGTTTAAATATTTTGAAAATAAACACGGATGTTCCTTCCACTTTTCTGATACAGTATGGCTTTGTCGTTCTGAACTGTTATACACAGCAATGAAGCTAGGTATTACCTTGCGTAAGATTACTGGATAATTTGATGGCAATCTTAAGTTTACGTTTTGATAATTGTTGAGAACCACGAGACATCTTGCGTTGAGCAGAGGCTTTATAATTTGATGCAAATTTTTAGGAACTGGAAATCTGTATTTTTTGCGTTTAGGGTTTGTATAAGTGTCATGCACACGGTTTGTTGTAGAATAGGAACTGGAGGTTATACCAAACTCTTTTGTCACACCTGTTTTGCTCATGAAGCTTGCTACACAAACTAAGTTCTTATGTTCCCACACACCAGATACAAGTACACCAAACAGTAACAAATTTGTAAACCACATTCTTCCTGAAATTTTGATAAAGTGTTAGCAAACGCATTGATTTAAAAATTTCAAATCGTTAACAAAGCAGAAATGAAATTAGCGGATATGCTGAAATTTTGTAGCTTAAAACGTTTTCCTGAAAATAGTTAACAATCCAATCTATCTAAATATTAAGTTTAACACGAACTGTTAGGAATTCTGGTTGACAGCTTTTTCCTAGTGAATATTCCGGTTACTACTAATTAAAACGGCTTAGATAGACTGCAAAACTATTTTGAATTGAGGAAGGAGACACATTTCTTCCATAGTCCGACATGCAACATTGCTGTCGTCTAAGTTGTCCGCACATCAGTGTTTTTACCTAAATTTAAAATATACCATTTACTTATGCCAGCTTGTTTACTGTTGAAAGAACTGTAGCAACGAGCAAAGAAAACAAATAGAAAATTAAAATAAGCTCACGAGGCATTATTTTTGGCAGATGGAACTTTTAATGGCCCATAATTAAAAATAACCTTTTCTAATTACATGGGCCAGCTTTCAAACTAATGTAATTTTTCTAAAACGCTTTAAAAAGACAGTTACGATCAATTCGGAAGTTCGATTTATTTGTTTTAGTGGTGCGTGTATTACTTCGTTTAAAACAAATGCCCGGATATATATTAAAAAATAAAATTTTATTTAGTCAGTTTTTAATTTAACCCTACTGAACTGAGTAAGCTCACGGAAAACCCACGACACGTAAAATAACAATTACAGGAAAACTATAAATTATAGCATTTGCGCAAACTTTGACAAAACACCAGCCTTCGGCCTCCTAAATTTTTAATAAGCACCATGTAAAAATTTCCTTACAAACAAACACACTTACAAACTTAATCAGTTTTTGTGAACAGCAAATGCTGTATGAGCTGCCATAGTTTAAAATATATAGCTTTTGATTTCATTTTAATAAGCCAAACTTCCACATGTCATGTGTTTGCTACAATAACATTTATAGTCTGAGAGAACTACAAAGCTCCTCTATTATACAACTTAAACATTTTAAATTTGGGCGTGCTCAACCTAACAGTAGACTAAAAATACTTATGTATCCGTCAAACTAAATGTTCTTTAAAAAGTAGTTTGAAATGTTTGATAGATAATTCAATTGCAGTATGTCACCAAGCATTATTTAATTGTCTCCAGAAAACTTTCGGTGTGGTGTTTTTAGTCTATAATATGACATGAAACTTGCTAAAATATTAACTGCCGAGGTGAAGGTACGCGTGAGTGTTTTGCCTTGTCTTTTAGTGATCTTTATTTATCTTTAAATAATAATTATGACAGAGTTTAGTAAGAGCTTTTATTATAGAGCATGTGCTCATAAGGCTGGTGGATTAGGTCTGGGCTCTGGAGAAGCCTGGAGCAGCATGGCTTGGCACTTTGGCATGGGCTTCTCTCTCGCCTCCACTCATAGGTGTCGTGTCGTTGGGCTGGGGATATTTGAGATGTGATCGGACATCACATTTTCCCTTCTTCCCAAATGTTCTATTAACCGGCTCGGTCCAAGCTACCCGTGCGTCAGTAGCGGCGGTGCTTCCGGATCCGATCCCCGGTTTTGGTGTTGGTGCCAAATGTGACCTGATGTGGTCCACATGTCTCTTGTGCTGGCGGCCACCAACATCCACTAGGTAGGTCACTGGTCCCCATTGTGCGATCACTGTTCCAGCAGTCCACTTGCCATTATTTCTGGAGGAAGTGCGGACGAGCACATTGTCTCCTGGCGGAAAGACTCGCATCTTTCTTCTGCGGTCATACTGCTGCTGTTGGTTCTGTCGTCGAGACCTGAACTGCTTGCGTCCACCTGCTTGTCCAGTTTTGTGAACTGGGACTTCTTGTGAAAAATTTTCGGAGGGGACAGAACCACGGACAATTTCCGTTCCTTTCTCGGCCAACTCCTTTGAGACCACTATCTGGAGGGCTTCATCCAGTGTCAGCTTATCATCTTTTTCGAACATGGCTCTCTGGGCTCGGCTGTTCGAAAGTCCAAAAATGAACTGGTCCCTTAGTCTTGTTTCCAGCTCGGCTCCAAAGTTGCAGTAGCGTGCAGCGGTTCTCAGTGCGGCTAGGAATTTGGCAGCTGTTTCTCCCGTTTCCTGCTTTCGACATGTGAACTTATATCGCTCTGCTAGCGCTTTGGACTCTGGCTTGTAGTAATCCTTCATCTTTTGTATGAGGTCAGCTAAGTCTTCAGATTCCAGGGGTTTCGGAGCCACCAAGTTTTTTAAAAGTGCACAATTTGTTATCCCAATATGTGCAAGAAAGACTGCCTGACACTTTTTGGCATCTGTCTTCATGTTCAGGTCATTCATTGTTAGAAATGACCTGAATGTCACTTCCCAATCTTCCCAATCATCACTGGCTGCGTTGAAGGGCTGTAGTGTACCGATGAGCGGCATTCTTGTCGTCATTTTGGCACTAGTTGCTCCTGGTGGCGGCGGTGGTGGGGGTGGCGGTGTTTGTTTCGGTGGCTTCGGAGGAGGATTAGGTGCTTTACTACTGGAAAAGGCTGCTGTGGCTTTCTTCTTCTTGGAGGATCCTGTAGCTTGGGAGGCGTCAGCAGCTTCGGTTTCCTTTTTGACCTTCTTCTTGGTCTTGGTGGAGGATGAGCTTGCGTCTCCTTGGGCGTCTGAGGAGGATTCCTCTACAGTATTTTCACCTTTGACCTCGTCTGGATCTTCTTTATAGTGAGCGGTGTCTCCCGATTCACTCATCAGTACACTAAATTACTGTATATTAGTGCACTGGTACTCGTCACGATCACTAAAGTGGCGTATGTTCACCGTTGGGGCGTATCACTTTTGAGACAGTTATCTCGTCGCCAAAATGTGGTGTTTTTAGTCTATAATATGACATGAAACTTGCTAAAATATTAACTGCCGAGGTGAAGGTACGCGTGAGTGTTTTGCCTTGTCTTTTAGTGATCTTTATTTATCTTTAAATAATAATTATGACAGAGTTTAGTAAGAGCTTTTATTATAGAGCATGTGCTCATAAGGCTGGTGGATTAGGTCTGGGCTCTGGAGAAGCCTGGAGCAGCATGGCTTGGCACTTTGGCATGGGCTTCTCTCTCGCCTCCACTCATAGGTGTCGTGTCGTTGGGCTGGGGATATTTGAGATGTGATCGGACATCACATTCGGGTTTCGTGATAATTATTTCTTACAAAATTTTAAAAGGCTTACATTCATTAATTTGAAACACTGTCTCATAACAGCCCACATAATACATACTGTTTCAATTATAAAGCAGCCAGTTGCAAGCACCAAGCCACAAACCAAAACGAGGAATATTACAAGTATATTTCCTGCCATGTTTGGGGTAGTAATGGGCATTTGAGATGGTATGAACTTGTGACTTCTAATCATTGTGTTCCACCATTCAAAAATGCCTGATTGTTTAATTCCCTTAATCCGTCTTGTTACATATGGAGACACCACGCTTAGGGGAAAGAAACTAATGCTAATATTTGTGTACGTTTCTGTGCAATTTGTCATTTATTTTGAGCTTTTATTTTTGGTTAGGTACAGTGCCATATATTTTACATGAAAAATGATAACTTCAACTGGTCAAAATACTAGAAGCTCACAAAATCGAGACTTGTGACCAGCAACACTTTTAATCAGCTCGTCAAGAGCTTTCGAATGGAATAAGTCTCATTGCGGAGCGGCTTGGGCCCACTCTCCATAAGGTGTGAATATGGCCCTTTGCAAAAACTAAGGGATAAGCGCTTGTTTTAATGTAAATAATACAAATTTATTTTTATATCTATAAGCATGAAACAAAACGCTACAGAATAACCCATAGTATTTATCTGTTTGCTGTAATTGCAAAACAAGTTAAAATACTAAATTTAAAATATTTTCATATCGATTACTATCTTAACTGACATTTCAGAATTAAATCAGATAAATGTCATATTGCTTTACATAAACCATGCTTTATTCTATGCACGCATTTATCACGTAATCCATGATTGTAATTGAATTACAATATTATTGACAAAATCCAATTTATTTTAGATTTTGCTAAATATCCAACCATTGATCTATGTATTGATCCCTAACCTAAACTTTTTTAGAATGTGCGTTGGCAGTAAAAATATGTGTGCTGAGATACATTGTGCTGGAACGTTCAGCATACTTACTAAAACCTAACGTAAGAAACAAATGCTGGAATTTCTATCTATTTGTAGAAACTAAAACTTATAAAAACCTTTTTTTCCAAAATTTCTGTTGTAATATTATCTTTGACGGCATATAATTCACAGAAAAACATTGACAATGCGACGTCAAAAAGAAAAAAGTACTCCTAGCGTTTTGCTAAAAACTTTTAAGTATTTGAAAGAATACGGTAAGCGTAGGAAATCTGAACTTTATAAATACGTACACCAACAATTCACCTCATTCACTAAGCTCGAAAATTCTTTGGCCACCTTTGTAAATACTGGATATTTTCTAAACATTATTCCCTATAAGTGCGTACAAAGTAACAATGTCAATTTTAGCATTCAACCTTCCAACTTAACTCGACGGATTCTGTGGTGGATTTGCTTCATGTGGTATTTACTTGATATTTTGTACCTTACCTACATTGCCCAAAACATTGAAAAGAAATACATTTTGAGTCCTAATCAATATTTTGAATTCAACAACCACTACATATCAAGAGCCTGTGCAGGTCTAATAATGTTTCTCATGGCAATTAATATTTCGGAAATGTGCAGTTTTGCCAAAATGTTTATGCTTACTCACCAAATGGAGAAAAACGGCAGCAGTGCTAATGACAAATATATTGCCTCTTTGCTATTTCTAGTTCACGTGCAACCACTATTTCCCTTAATACTTCATTTGCAAGATAGACAAAGCGTTCGCTATTGGGCATCGCAGATTATAGATGCACATTTTTACAACGCGTTTCCATTTAACTTGATGTTTGCCTTGAACGACTTATATCTTTCATTTATGGGAATTTTTGGTACTACAATGGTGATAACCTGGTTACTGCTTTACTGTCTTTATGTCCACACTACACGATTTCCAGACAGTTGTAATTTTACTGCTGGACTTAAAGTGTACAAGAAACACCAAATACTAAATGCAATGTGTAACTCTTGTTACGCACCAACTATAACGCCTGTGTTGTTTGGAGCTAGTTTAATCATGATGATTTTGCTGGTGTCTAGCATTGTCAAGAATATAGTGAAAAACTCATTGTCAGTTATCACGTTATATCAGATTATTGGCGCAATACTAATTTCTTCTGCAACGCACACCATATTTGAACACGGAAAAAGAATACGACTAACAGCTATTAAATGGTTACACCAGCTTAAATTCAGCAACTGTAAGTATGCATACGTACCTTCGAAGCAAACATATTTTACAATAAGAGCATGCCAGCAGTTAAAAGTTCACGCTGGAAACTACTTTTATCTTCAGAACAATACATTTTTGTTGTTTATAAAACTCACTTTAGAACAGTCTTGTACCTATTTAATGGCCACGTCAAAGTAAATTGATAAGTAAGAAATTCTTGTGTAGACAATCCGAGATGCAGTGTCGTCGTTATGAATTTACATTCTAAAAAATTGCAGAATGTGAGAGTAGAAAATATTGTTTACTGGCAAGAAAAATTGAATACTATACAGCCAACTCGTTAATTTCTATTGCAAATATCATCTTATTTCAAAACCAAGTAAAAACACGATTTTAAAATGACATGATTGCTACTATTTGATTTGAGCTTGCGCAGTTATTATTGTAAACCGGAAAGATTGATCTCAAGCAAAGTTGCCGTGTTAAATGAAAACACCTTATTATGACAGCTTTACAAATTCAAGATACCTTAAAAACAAATGTATTCAAGTTATATGTTTACGTGATTATGCAGTTTGGAAACAAGCTATCTTAAAAGCATTATATTTTCTTTGAAAGTTTTGCATATTTGAAAAGGCTACACTCCACTTAAGGTGCTGGACATTTTGTTATCTTGTTTATCAAAATTGAAACATTTCAAATCCTACTTTCACTCAGCATAGCTCACTTAATTAATGAAACCTGAAATCGAGATTTCTTTCATGCAATCGTATAAACACTCTGGTTGAGCAAGTGTTGCTCATGTAATGTACATACTCACTAAATCTAATTAAATCTAGACTGTAAATTTATTGTTATATAAATATGTAATTCTATATATTTTTAAAGTTAATTGTTAAGTGTACTATACTGTTAGTACACAAAGCATTTATAAACTGTAGGATTACACACTCACGACAAATGTATTTTACAAAAAGTTAACGACCGTTCGCAAATATATTTTCTCTGCTGTCAGGTACCATTTGCGTACCGTCACAAGTAAGTAAATACATACACTGTTAATTCTCAATATTGTGAAATGAAACGCACTTTGGATTATAAAATTTCATTAAACTTGACTTAGTTGTTTTGATACAGCGTTTACATTTATAATTTTGCTGGCATATCTGACATCAATACGCTCATTAACAACTGCTCCAACAAATTAGGCATAACTAGATGTGCATGATTTTGCAAAACAAAAACATACGATGTATTTGCCATCTCAACGTACTCAGTATGTTTCCAATAATTTTTATTTACCTCCATGATCCTTTCAAAAAACTAAAAACAAGATCGACTGCGGATATGGCTTGTCGAGATGAAAATATGCATGTGTGAATGTATGTGTTATACTATTTAATTAATACGTTCATGGAAACGTTTCCAGATATTTGCTTTTGTACATAGTAGTAATGATCTGGAATAATATTTTGTGTGTTTCCAAATTCCCACTATCTCTTAAGTATGTATGAATTTATACACTCTTACACTGTGTCAGCAATTCCATCAACCCGTTATTAGTAACCAATTTAAAATGTTTAGATTCATGCTAAAGTTAAAAAGCTAAAAACCGAACATTGCTCGAATTAAAAGCGCAGTTATATACTATGTGAATTCTGAAAACATATTAGACCAAGGCTGATGTGCATGTTCCAGAAAGTTGGACTAATGGCTTTCGTCATATTTTATGCATTGGTTTAATTTTAGAGAAGCCCATCAACACAAACGCAACCAAAGTAATTGCTCGCGCATGAAACTTAGCACGTCAACAATATTACACTAGTAAACAAAATGGTAGAAAAAATTGCAAATGTGTATAAGTTAAAGATTTTTTAAAAAGACATAAGAATACGTAATGTTTTTATAGGAGAGCAAACTCAAATTGAAAATTCAGTCTCATGACTATTTTTGTGCTCCTTAACCGTGCCTTTTGTAGTACTCGTCTTTAAATTGAGAGCCAACTGCCAATCAATCCAATTATTTAGTTAATTGTTTGAGTAAACGCAAGTTTAGTAATTGATACAAATAGTCACAAAAGTACTAGTGTATCTCAAATAGATCTGACAAACACTTTCTTACAAATCAAACAAACTAATAGCAAGCTAAAGAAGCCTTACCAATGCGAAGTACTTACTAAACGTCTACGAAGAAATGAGAATACATCCTCCCAGCGTTTTCTACAAACACGGGAAAATTATCTGTTTGGAGAATGCACAAAAGCATTGGGAGAAAGCACAAAAAATGCGTAGCATGAAAGTCCAGCAGAGATCTAGTAGAGAAATTTGTAAGCATGTATTTGTTGTAGTGCAACCAATGTTTACTTCTATAGATGTATCCCAAGTGATTACTTAAATAGGAAGTTGTTTCATGGAAAATGCTGTTTATAGGCTTTTTTGACAATTTTTACAAACGTTGTTTCCTAAATTACTGTCAAAATGTCTTTGCGCCAAGTCGTTTTAAAACGACTTCCGTTTGCTCTTTTTATATTTAAATCCGTTTTCATATTTTTAGGTCACGTTCAGATGCAAGTGTTTCATTCTATGACATTTCGACTAGATTTTCTGCAATCACAACTTGCCACATTACTGCACCAGACACAACTTCAACTCTATACTGACAGTTACTTTTAGCCTGCTTGTCCACCGTAATGCAATAGGTAACAACTTGTAAGTCCTAAAGAGCTGCTAGTGCTAAACAGAAAACATCAACAGAACAGCAAGAATACAATACAATATCAATAGTTTAAGTTAAGTCATTCCTGCAATACAAAACTTTTACTATAAACAGAATACATTTAACCAGAGTCTTTGCTTACTACCCCAAAATATTAGCAGCAATTTTAGCAGTTCTTACAAGTTACGCTTTCATTAAAACTTGAAGGTAGGTAGGTAAAACTTGAATTTGACAAATTGATAGGTAGTTTGTTATGCTGATCATCAGCAGCTGATGGGAATATCTAAGAGATGTGACACAGGGAACAAAATATTGCGTGGGAAGATATTGTTGGTTTAATTCGCATTCACATTCTTACCTTTTTTACCTGGAACAAGTATTACACAATGTAAAGTGACATCAGTAGCAAACTTTCAATATTATAAATTCCACATTGCTTTTGAGTTCTTTAGCGCAAGACGATAATACATTTTATGAAAACAATTTTTTCTGCAAAAAGTATTGTTACACGTAAGCAAGAACATTGAAAATATTGTAAACAGGTTTGTAAAGCATTTTCAATAATCGTATTTTCCGTCATTGCCCTCTCAGATGCTTTTTAAAAATCCGCTTCAGAAGGCAATATTCTATAAGCTTAAATGGTCAGAAAACATTCTTAAAATCCTTTTGTTGCATGATCTGACAATCGCTAACAATCCAGTCTGAACTGGTTAGTACATAATGATCTTCATTTTTCCACCGGTTTAAACATACAGTAAACAGAGAAAACTATCAAAAGTTTATTTACTGACAATACTTACCTTAAACTTTTCACATTTTTTGCTGACGTGGTACTTTCTATTTGCTGTACTGTTACTACGCTTCATTATTCACAAAGGTTTGTACTTACCTGATACCCGCAGCATATTCAATTTATTTACTCGTCAGTTGTACGCAGTTGCGTTGTAAGCATCATTTTAAACTTGAATTAATTTTCAGCTCGACTGCCTCGGATTAACATTAAGACTTTTTTTTATACAAAAGCAATTTAAGCTACAAATAATAATAGAATATAGTGAAAAAATATAACAGCATATATACCCCGACTATCATCGGAACAATCACTCATCAAACCCTCATTTTATTAAGCTTAAAAACATTTGTGTTCTGGGAAAAAGATCTAACGTCGCAATTTATATTGAGCACCTTAAAATGTATCACGGATAAACATTTGTTTTTGATGTTGCTACAACCTTCAGCATTTTAAAAAAATTCTAGATTTGTAGACTTCTAGAATAATGTTGCCTTTTGTTGTATGGGTAAAATGTAAATACAATATTTGAAGATCCGGAAACAATTTTGTGGGTTAGATAATATATAATTCATTTTGTCTTCGTGTAATATCTTGCTTGATTAGGCAATTTGGTTTATTGTTTGGTTTTATAAAAACAGTATAAGCCTTACTTATAGTAGCGGACAGTATACACGTTACATAAATTTAAAGTTTAAGTAAAAAACTGCTAGCAACCTAACCAATAACCAAAACGTTACCAAGTATGCAATTTTGCGGAATTTGAACTTGACTTTTCCAATTAATGTTTTTAACCAAGTTTTTTTTGTAAATTTTGCGGTATGCAAAACGTGCTAATGTCTTAATATGCAAGTGTAGGGAATGCCGTGAACAAATCTATTTAGCGTCTACCGTTTATATCCTTAAATTATATGTTTTCTCCTGTTCTATATCTTAATGTTTCCTGGTAGTGTTGTACAATGCTGTAATATAAGCCCATACAATAAGAATAAACTTAGCGTTAATCTAAAAAGTTTCGCCAAAAAGCGATTCCAGTTTCATGATAACGTGCTTTCTCTAGCGTGTATTAAAAATGAGTTCTTACCATGTAAGGGAAACCCCCTTTTTGCTACTGTAGTGTCATTTGGCTGCGTTAGGCTATTAGTGCTACGTAATGAGAAAAATAATTTCGTGGAAAAAAGATGAAACCAGATAAAAATAAACATGTACATGCATAAAAATAAAGAATTAAACTTTCAAAATTGGTGGCGCCATTATTATGGTATAAACGTATTTCTAAAAGATAACACGAGCATTTATAGCCAAGCACTTTGCAGAAGTAATGATATAGAGTAATCCAGAAAATTATCTAGCATGTTTACCAGTTTGGCTGTCAACACTTTAGTCACAAAAAAAACTGAAGTAGGGACAATGTTTAATATTTACTGTTTTGCTAGGACAGTGTTAACTGTTCGCAGACTAGGACAAGCAAATGAAAGTTGTTTATATGGTACAAATAATTCATGGTAATAAAAATCGGCACGATAATACCAACATTTAATACCCAAAATAATAATAATACCCACATACATATGAAAAATCAATAAAGTTGCAGTTGCATACTGATTAAATCATAGTATTAAGTTCCGGCTGGATTTTTTGCTCTTTTCGTTTGATCTGTCTATATGCCAGTCTTCATACTGGCCACACATACAAGCCCATGCTTCAGTAACTATTTTGATCTAACCAAAGAAAAAAATTACATGTCTAGCATTCCAAAAAGCCGGTTAACCCAGATAGAAAGATCTAAGAGACTGTTTGAGCGTACGTTACCCCTAGAGCACATAACCATAAAAATTATAAAAACGGAATGGTGTGTAGGCACAGTAATAAGGTT
Source organism: Entomobrya proxima (assembly GCA_029691765.1). Taxonomy (NCBI): domain Eukaryota; kingdom Metazoa; phylum Arthropoda; class Collembola; order Entomobryomorpha; family Entomobryidae; genus Entomobrya; species Entomobrya proxima. Next base: position 16,537 of record JAIQCH010000185.1, read on the forward strand.
ACTATACTATGACCGCAATCCCATGCCAAATTGGAATTTTTTCTCTTCTTTGAAAAAAATAAACCGGCTTGCCCATTGACGCAGCCATTCAGTAAAGTGATGACGATACTACACAGCCCTGAAGTGAAAGTTGTTATACTATCGCTGATGATTTTAAATGCCAATATGCTTGCAACGCAACTTCGTTTATTTCAGATTATATTTTATTTCAGAAACCACTTGTTGGGTTGATTTTGTTACTCTGAGTGCTTTCCTAGGTTGGGTAGGTAGGCACTTGATCATATGGAATGTGTGTACGTATGAAAATAAACTACAAAAACACAGCAACACAGGATGACGCATAATTGAAAACAAGAGTTTAGCAATTTTATTTTGCATAAAAATCGTCAAAACGTCAAACATGTTACTTTTTATTAAAGCATTATACGGTTTAAACAAACCTTACATTTATGCGCAAACATTTTGCATAGGGTTTCAAATTAATACATTATAACTGATTTAGAAAACCTGCTAAGATAATACATTTTTTGAACGTTCTGCCTTATATCAACACCGTAATTTTTTTCTAAGCGGTACAT
>JAIQCH010000186.1:0-16831 GCA_029691765.1 Entomobrya proxima
ATATTATTATAGATATTCTCATAATTCCCTTCGGACACCCCATAATTCTCAAGGTGTGCTTTTTTTTGCTGTCACACTTGTTTGATGTAGACTTATTGTATGATGCTCTATTTCGACCATACGACCAACTGTTGTCATTCACACAAGATTGACAAAATTCATAGGCCTCGGAAGAGGAGGGACAGGTGGGTCATTGTCCCACCCTAGAAAAATCATGGTGGGACAAACATATATGCTTGTCCCACCTTTAAATTTGCCAAAAAACAAACAAATATTCCAGCAAACCATTAATTTTTTTGTTTTCAGAAACAATTAGCACGTAGATCTTTATAAAATCGATGATTCGAAAATCACTGATTTTTTCTTAAAATTTAGATTCGATTTGCACTGTTCTCGTCAAACTTGCACACAAACCGAAGAATTGGTCGTGCTTCTACGAAACGTTAGTAGAAAAATTGGTAATACGATTGTAAAAGCACGATAACTACTTTGTTTTAAATGCAAATTTCCCAACTCAGGAATAAATTTACAGGGACTTTCTAACTTACTTTTAAAACCTTCCAAGAAAAACAGCTATAATTCAATTTTGGAAATTGTCCAAAACTGCTCAAATGAAACTTAAAATTTTAATTACCAACAATCATAAAATCTTGAAACACCTAATAAGTTATAAGGCAAAAAACCTTGGCCAAGAAAGGCCTTATTTCCCGAATAAATATTTATTTTAAAAAGGGTGACCCCCCTATAAAGACCCCTCCCCCCACGTAGCTTTGAAATTTGTCCCACCCTGGGAAAATCTTGTTCTGGGGCCTCTGTCAAATTCATAATTTCGAATCAACCACTGAAAATTAGTCAATGTCTGCTGTTCAGTTTAAATGATAGTTTTCTAAGGTTTGTTTTCGTCAACTTGTATAATATTCAACAATTTGTGTCAAAAGTTACCTCACTTTTAACATTAGGTTGTATCGGCTGCATAAATGCTGCAGAGAAAACACCACATTAGCGGATACTTTGCATTAGCATTGATATTGCAGCATTGTAATATAATTTAAAATAGTCTATACCGAGCTTCATGAGCTCTAAGTGAGCAAACAATACCTGTTAAGCCATAGATATGGAAGCTAGAATTAGCTTGTATGTTTGTAACATACAGCTTTGAACTTATTCAGAGTCAATTTCAATATGCTTGGGATTATTTTCTACCAACTCTACAATCTTTACCAATTTAAAAATAATTCCAAGTCTGGCATGTTGCCAACTTGTATCGGCAAATACTAGCCTGTGGATTTGCAATTCACGTTTTATGGTTCGAACTGAACTGTACGAAAAGTAATTTACGCGTGATATACACCAATGTCACATTTTCTTAACATCAAGACGTCGCAGATTTTCTACCTGGTAGTTGCAAAAAGTTGCCAGTAGTTTATAAGGAAAAGAATTGTGCTAATTTTTCTATCTCTCACCAACAATAATGGTTTGTTTTTTGCTTCCTAAAACCAGGTACACTAAAACTCTTTTTATCTTTAAGTGCGTTAGTTTTTCTATCTATTTGCCGCTTTAACCGTTTTTCGTGACTTTTTTTCCTTTATCTCTGGATTTTTGCGTCGGAACAATTGGGCTTCTTCAACAATAGTTTCTTCAAACTTCATGAGTATCCGTTTTCAATCATGAGCATTACGCAAAAAAATTCCAACAAACCTACCCAAGAAAGATGCACTGAACCACAACCTTATGCTAACAAAGCTTTGTTGAACGTTTACTGCTTCAGAACTTTAAAAACTGAAGGTTTTTGTAATTTTAGAACACGCCAATAGCTACCTTACCATTTCCGATGCTAATTAAATTTTTAAGGCTGGAGCTGCAGTGGCTCGCATGATTTCAGAACATTAAATCTCATAAAAGTTCCAATGAGCCATGCTGTAACATATCTTCTATACCAGAGCTTTTGGTATGTATACGTATGCATAGCTTTTGTGAAAATTTACGCAATGTACTGGTTAAGAATCTTGGGATCAATTAATTACTACATATTATGGCGCATAACACTTTCCGTTTCAATTTGCCTCTTTGCACTACGATTCGTCCAGTTTTCCTAAGTATGCTGGTAATTTTATCTTTTTCTCTTATCTAGATTTTTATATCCGTCTACGTACTAAGACAAACTCTCACTATTTCATTATGAAACATGAACTCTAACGAAATTTTCGTGAACATCTGGTTAAGGCTTTATGGCATGACGTTGGCCTGGTCTCTGGTCCTGCTCGTATACCACTACCACTTGCAAAAAATCTGGCTAAACATCAGATGTAGCAGTTTAAATAATGTCGCAAAAGAATATTCTAGAATCGAGGATAGTTTGCTTTTGTGGTGTTTGTAATATAATGAGAAGAAACTGTTTAAAGTCTTATGGTAAGTTGACGCTATAATATGCTAAAGCTGCAAGACCACTACGAAAACTATATACGTTTCAAGTTTCTTATCTGTTAAAGTCTAGCGATAATCCGAGTAAAATTGGCACAGAAAAAATTATACCGAACTTGTCCAAAAACATAAAATCGGTTGGTAGATGGACTTTTTTTAATTTTTCTTCAGTCCAAACGAATTAAATTCCAGAGTCCGTACCATTTCCAAAATGTTTCAAATCATAGCCTTCAAAGCCGTAGTTTGTAAAGTGGCACTGCTTGAGCTGATAACCTGCGTTAGGAGAAGGAAAGATATCAATTCAACAATTCAAATAATATTTACATAAAAAGGCCGTAGCCGACTTACCTCAAATGTCCAGTACAAAACATAAAAATTTAGGGGACTGTTTATTAGATCAACATATCTTCAGCCAAGCCAAAAATAGTTTGTGAAACTAGATTTCAATACGTTATAAACAATAACACCTGTCCCCTGAGAAAAATGTTCAAACAATAGTTACATATGATATAAAAGCAGAAACATTGCATTAAACAGTTAGATTAAAATTTAGTATAGAATACATAGGTATGAAAAGTATTACTGACTTACTTTCTGATTTTTAGCAGTAGGTCTGATTCAGATTATGAAAGGTCAGATGTTTTTACTGCCGAAATATGAAAGTTACTTCCAATTGTGAGAAGAATTGTTGTATAAAGAAAAATCATGTATTGCCAGTTTAAAACTCCATATTTTGAAAGTTAATTGCTAGTTGGTGCATGGTGTCACCATCATCCACCATCACGGTGGAAATATTAAAGGATGGAAAATGGTTCTAAACCTTTGTCAACTAATGCCATACAACAACAAAAAAGTTTGTTAATATTGTAACCCACTAACATCTTGCTCAGAGTTCACTGGCATCCTCGTCTTGAATATTTACAAAATATTAAGCTTTCGAATTGTTTTCACACTTTCACTGACATTAAACGCAAATGAAAACAGTTTCCATTAAATTCTTCGTCCAGAATGTCACAAAGTAAAAAACTGGCTGTTTCTTGCGCTATTTAAAAACTTTGAGAAACGCACCAAAACTACTAGTGTTTCTGGATGACAGTAAATTTTGTTTTCAGTATTACAGCATTCTGGAAAAAATATGTGGAGATGTAGCAATAACAAAGCAGAAGTGGCAACTGTTGGACTCTCCTGGCTTAGGTGGATTTTTAGGTATGGTTTCTACTACTCTAGTAGCAGCACAGAAAAATGTATCCAGTATATACGTAGCCAACGCCTTGATGGAAATTTTCCAATGGAAATTAATACGTGTGACGGATACACGTTCTGCTTCATTGATTTAAATGTAAAATGAGGTAGAACGAGTCAATCCAGTCGTCTATACGGACAGCGTCGAGGATACGCTCCTTTATATTTTGATTGTCTATGGAAGTCAAAATGGATTTTTTATATTTTACGTTTACAATGCATTGCTAGTACGCGCACAATACGAATTTAAAGCTACGGACAGTTGCAAAATAATATTCCCTAGTATTCTGGAACAAAATAGTTATGAATTTTTAATTTCTCGTTTATTGATTTGGGCTGGATTATGAGACCTGTTGTGACGCACTACAAAAGAAAAGTATATGGATGGAATATGGGTTCCATACGCCTTGGGAAAAGAAACTACACGAAAAAGGTTTTACTGTGTTAACAGGTAACCCTCTTTCTGATTCAATGCCTTTTTCCATATTATGTTGGGAAATTGAACAATATACGCCACTGCTACACGCGGCGGGTGCTAAAAAACACTTTCTCGAAACTTTGTCATGGTTTGTGGAAGTGGAAGCAAATCTAAATGCCGTTTATAATAACGGTAACAACTTGGCCTTCCTTTCAGAATTTCACGGAAGATCCAGTGATGAAGTCCAAGCTGTCATTTTACATGACATGGACGGGAACGTAAAGAATTGTCCAGGTCAAACTATTCTTGAATACGCGGATCAAAATACTGAAGCTGTTTTTTTGTTTACAACGTTGGGTGCCAATGTTGGTAACACTGCCTGATCTATGAAATAAAAATACGACCGTTTTTTTTTTTGAAGAACACCAAATAGACAGATTTATATTTAACAAATCATAAGCTCTCCTAACGCATATCGTGCCAATTTCAAACGAGAATTGATGTGTCGTTTTTTATACGATTGAGTAACAATAATTTATATATGTCCCTGTTGTAAATATGATAATGTGTCCATTAGCTCATTAGGCGTTCAGTCAGCTAATTCCGACAGTCTCCTGCTACCAATTAGTCTGCCCTATACCCTCGGACCATACCAGCAGCGAGACCTCATGCTATTCTACGACTCTCTCAGAGCTAGACATTAACTTTTCTCTCTCTCTCTCTCTGTATCTTTATTGAAATAAATACTTGACTGAGGTTAAGAAATTACGCTACCTTCATCATAACCCGACTTAATATTTCATAGCACATACACCACAGTCTCATTTATAGCAGTAAAGTTTTTGCTACGTGATACACAATTTGTAATCTATTGGATACTTTGCTTGTGCACAAAAGATATAGCTAAGCTTTTTGGACTTAAAAATGCAGTACTAATAACTTCCTGTTGTGGGTGGCTTAGATATTATTTAGTTTATGCAGGAAATGTGTTTTTGAGCAGGTAGATAATCTTGTGTTTTTAATGTGCATACCTATTTATAATGTTGTTAAAAAATGGTTGACTAAGCTGCGTAAGCTTTGCCTTGGTTTGCTTCTGCATATCTTAGACGTATACTTTTTGATGTAGCTGATAATGATTGTAATAAAATAAATGCACGTTTTTAATGCTGATTATTTTTACTTCTATCAGCGCAATTAAATTTAAAAATTTGCAATAATGCAGCACTGAAACAAAGTTGTGTAAGTGGAATATCTACTTTCTTTTAATGGGAGCTTATGTTTTAACAGGTTCATTCAGAGACAATTTCAAGAATTCTTTCTTTCTACACCAGTCAAATATTACTTTATACGAGACGGGCCTTGACACTGACCTACTGATACATTATATGTGCAAACATGGCAGCGGCCCGCTGGCAGCCAGCATCTTTTGCATTCTGCAAAATGTGTATCTTATCTAGGAGAGCTACTTGACGTTAAAAAGAGCATTCAGAAATATTCACAGTGAATGCTTAAAATTAACTATATTATTCACTACAATTTAACTATTGTATACTTATACTAGATACATGGAACATAACCCCTTAAACGCCACGTCCCTAAGCACCTACGTACAATCTTGCGATATTTTGCAAAACATATTTTAACCAAATTCCATAACTTTACACAAATACTTCTAAAATTTCTGTAGCTTTCTAAGGCAAAAAAGAAAATCGAGATAGCAAATCCCATCAGCAAAACCACAAAAATTACCAGCGTGTTGCCGCCCATGTTTGGTGGCTGAAAACTTTCACTTCTTTCCAATTCGTATTTGGAATTGGCTGTCAAAAAATCTTGCCACCACTCGAATATGTGTGAGGATTTGAACCATTTGATTCTCTGAGCAAAATATGCTGGCACGATTCCACTAAGGTAAAAAAAATGATAAGGAGTAAAATATATTTCTGTTCCAATATCGACAGGTATTTTCCGGTCATTCACTGACCTTTGAACCTTTCTTGCATACTCGTGTGCTAAATAATTTGGAAGAATTATTGCCGTCTTCTTGCAAGTCTGCAAAACTTCAACTAACAGTTTTTCTTGCATCCTTGATATATTTTTATATAGCAATATACTTCCTTCTCTAATGGTTAAGTTAGTTAATCCTGCCAATAAGTTCATAATTTTTAACATTGCAACGGGGTGCATTTTAAAATCCCTTCGAATTAAATTTTGGAGAGGAGTTTCATTTTTAAGCACGTTATTAATATCACTTGAAAAAAGGAAATAGTACCAAAAATGATGTACTAGATAAAATTGTGCGGAATATTGCACAATTGAGAGATTGTGCATTCTAGGATCTCCCGCAGCATCTTGGGAAACGTCTGCAACCCTTGTGTAAACTGAAAAATTGTGCGCTAAAAGTTGCTCAAGTCGACTATATGGTACCCTAGTTCTACCCAAGGTAATCTCATATACATTTTCCATTTTATACGCATTCTGCAACACCAAAGCAACAAGTGATATCAAAATAAGCAATATTTTAATTATCTTCTGTTTATACTTTGTTACTCCAATATTACTTGGCTGTCCTAACATAATTATCAGCATTTCAAAATGGTTTCCCAAAAATCTACCAAAGTTTGGGACTGATAATTGTCCATATATAGATAAAAGTACCACAAGAAGTTCAACTGTAAAACTTATAGCATACCATAGCTTGTTGTGAAATACGTTGGTAAAGTACTTAAACGAAATTGTGCTAAAACTGCTTTCTCCACAGCCTACAAATTTTATTTGCTGAGCCTTGTCCTCCACTGCTAACGGATAGAAAGACGTTTCTACAAATTCCATAATTTTAAAGTCAGAACCAAATTCCGTAGGCATTCCTTCGTATTTTGAAAAATCAATTTTGACAATTTTGCTATTGTCACAAGCTAATATTGATGACGGCGTTGTGATAGTGGATGTAAAGTTACCAAAGAGAAATCTCCACTCAAAAACATACGCGTGTGCTAGTCTGTCAGGTATTTCCTTAAATGGAATATTCACTCGTGTTCCTTTGTTAATGTAACTTGTGCATGGCTCTAAGTGCTTTCGATATGTTACATCCGGAGAATCGTAGTAAATATAAACTTTGTTTGTTCCTTGACATAAGTTGCCTGCATCAATAGTAGATCCGTCAATTTGGTCAGATGAAATTTGTCTTATTTGCGTTTTTTCATGGGTTGCAGGTGCATAGCATAAAGCATAGAACTTACACTTCACAATCATAGAGTATTCAACTTGCTTAGCAATTGAAGCCAATTGAAATTCTACAAGAAATACTAAACCATGTGTCGATGATTGTAGTTTTTGTTCCTGCAATCCTGCGTCCAGAACATAGATTCGTTCTCTTGTTCCAATTGTATTGACATGGTAAACCATAAGTGTTATTGCTGTTTTTGAAGACGACAGTGCACGCCTTTCTTTTTGTATGACGTTGCTATATGCAAATGCGTTAAGGTAACGTGAATTGTAGAACTTGAAACGTGTTTTATTTTGTTTTATAGGAAGGTTTATTAGAACCACTACCCTGCGAGACCACGGTTTTATGTTCGCAGCAAGTTTTACAAAGTTCCACTGGACGCAAAATGATCGCAATGAGCTAACCTCATTGTAAATAGACAGCGGGCATTTTAGGTTTTCAGTTTTAGTTGAGTTGGTAAAAAGAGAAAAGTTCCTGTTAGGAATTGTAAAGACGTTTTCGGTTCTGTTGGTTTCGTTCCATTTTAGTTGTCCAGGAAAATATCGTCTGCTGAAAATTGGATGCTTTGTTGACTTGAAATCAACGTGAAAGATGTTGTCAATTACAATAAAGGAGTTATCTTCTAATGACGGAAATAGTATTTTGTCCACTTGCAACTGTAAACTTCTAGTACTTTCTGGGATAACAACTGTTTTGCCAATGTATTTGTGACGCGGAAGTTCTTTAAAAGCTACTACTTGAACGTTATTTAGTTTGTTTGTTAGATTTCCGAATGCCACCTTCCAAAAGAACGTAAAAACCAAAATATTGCTTTTCATTTTATAGGTTATGAAGAACTCTTTGTAATATGGGTATTTATTATGCTTTTGAGTACTCTCAACTCTACGTAAACCAAGGCAGGAACAAATATTGTAAATGCTTTTGTTTGCTCGTCTGGATTGAGTAGGTTTTTATCGATTTGATGACGTGCTAAAGGTTTGTTGTTGGCATTAGTATTTTGCCACTACTATTCTGCGTAGTTGATTTTAAAAATACGGTATTTTAAATACCACGAATGTTGGGTATTTAGATTGCCTATTGTTTCTTGTATTTTGAAGAGATATTTTTACTTGGCTTGTTTCTCATCTCAGAACACCTTTTTATATTTGTGGAGCTTTATATTTAAAAGTAACCTGTCATGACAATATTTTGGTAAGTATTTATAATGCCTACCCACACGTGTTCTGTTAAAAATATCTGTGTTTCTATTACATATACAAAAACATGCTAGTTCTTTGGGGAGTAAGAGACTTAATAAGACCCTCTTGACAAACGGAAAATTTGGAGTTGTTACAGGCTTTATATCCAACCTACAAAAACTCGAATTTTCAAATGTATCTCACTAGCAGAAAAACTAGTAAGTGGTTACTACAAGTATCATTAGATTGAATACACACACAAGTTCCAATAAACTAAGTTTTCCCCAAAATGACTTATGAAAACCCACTTAAACAGAATACTCTTACATTTTCCATACTCAGGTTAGTCACAGCCCCTGTGAGAATTCCATTTCCTGCTACATCATTATGCTTTATTATTTTAAATTTTGCATTCCTAACTCCACCCAACAATTTCATTTGTCTGTTTATTTGACAGGTTGACACATTTATGCGGTCTTTCAGTGTACATTTACCAGCGGCTCTAATTCAGACGTTTCTTCAAAAGGCTTCTCATCTCAAAAAGTCTTCAAGCGAGTAGCCAGTCAAGCCATTATGCAGTGCATTAATGCACATAGGATAGGTGGAAAGCAAGAAATGAGCAAAACAGCCCATTTGACAAGGAAAATTGATACTCGGACACCTTTAGGCCTTATGTACTACTATCGTAATCTATAGGTACGAACCAAAATCCTTCAAACATCTTGATGTTACCAAGACACAAAAATTGCTACAAATTAAAAACACATTCTAATTCATTACAACAGCATATGGTTGAAGTCGCTTTCATCAACGTAAAACTAATTTCATGTATGGGTGGTTTCCAATCACGCGCAACAGGAACCTGTAAAAAGTAAATAGGATTACAGCCAAAGACGCATAATAGAAGCTGCACGTTTTTCTGCAAGTTTCACATCTTTTTCATTCAAGACAGCTTTTTCATTCATGCAGGAATACCGCTACGTTATAAATCCTTGTGTAAATCCTACGCTCTTTATGAATTGGCGTTATCTGCAAAACACATTCAGGAAGTGCAAAATATTGCCTAATTCTTTCTTCTTTTAATCACATAAATGAACACATTAGTCAGACGTAATTATATAAATATAACAGTAATCCTCTCTGCCTTCAGCCGGTACAAATAAAAACCACAGAATTACAATCGGTTAAAATTTCACACTTAACAATTGTTATTAAGTATCGCTAAGATACTTGATAATATTGTGCTCCGGCCGTCCGGCCGTCCGGCCGTCCGGCCGGCCGGCCGTCCGCCCGTATGCAATTTACTCAGTAACGGCTGGGCCGATTACAACCAAACTTGGTATACAGATAGTACATGACCTCAGCCACAACCCTATTGAATTTCAGGTCAATAGGTCAACTCTAGGTCAGAGGTCACAGCAATTTCACAACTTTTTATAATAGAACCTATAGCATGCGACACATGATTTTAGGTCAGTTTTTAACCAGCATAACAGATTAACAACCAGTTTGTTAAAATTCGTGCATTAAGGGCCTGATTCAGGACCTTAATTGCAAGATATGGCAGTTTTACAGCGTAAATGCTGTGCGACACGTAATTTTACAGCCAAACTTGGTGTACAGACACAATAGCACCTCAGTCACAACCTTATTGAACTTCAGGTCAATAGGTCAACTCTAGGTCAGAGGTCACAGCAATTTCACAACTTTTTATAATAGAACCTATAGCATGCGACACATGATTTTAGGTCAGTTTTTAACCAGCATAACAGATTAACAACCAGTTTGTTAAAATTCGTGCATTAAGACACTGATAGAGCAGTTGTACAGCGTATTTGCTGTGCGACACATGATTTTAGGCCACTTTTTGACCAGCATTACAAATTTACAGTCGGTTTGTAAAAATTTGTGCTTTAAGGTCCTGATTAAGACATTTTGCGATACTTAACTATGTGCTTTGCAATTTATTATAACAAGAAGTTACAATATCTCATCAGTAACCAAATATTATTGTAATTTGGGATTTATAAAATAAAAAATAAAATATGAAATGTCAATCTTAGATAATCAATAAATGAGAAAAAACATTACATATATTTTTACAAAAATGTTTTCTATTGCATTGCATTTAATGTAAAACCAGTTTTTAAAAATAATTCATTTTTAACCATTTATTCACACGTTTTTTATAAACTTACAGATTTACAGCATTCCTAAAGTTTTACAAAATTGTTTTAGCAGTTGCATTAATATATGCATTTATCAGTGATATGCCGGTTCCTGGAATTGAACTGGCGTCAAATAAAGATTTTAAACAAAACTATGTGAGTTTCGAAATGGAAGCAAACGAAGTTACAACTGGCGTAGTAATAAACCATCAATGTTAGGCAAATCTTAATGTAGAATCAACGCACTGAATAAAAACGCACTGCTAACATGGTTAGCTTCTAATTTTCGGATTAAATAGGTTTCTATTATTTGACCTTTCTTAGAAAATGCCATGTTTTTGGTTCCATTTGTTTGCAGTAAATGTGAACAGGGTTGGGTAGCAAATACAAGCCAATTTCTATGTCAAAATTTGTAATAGCGTTAGGATTTAAGAAAATATTAACCAGAAATTATTATTTTATTTACTTTTTAGGATACTAAGTATCAACAATGTTTCTTCGACAAAGTATAAAAGCTTTCAAAGTAATTCTTTGTAACATTTTTACAACAAAAATTTAACTTCTAACAAAATACCGTTTTGGGGATTTAAATACATTCTTGCATACATAAATACATAGACTGACTTCCAAATAAAGCTTGATTTATAAATAATACTCACAATAATAAGTCAGTAATGTGTAAAAATCGGCACCTGGCACACACAAACTTCAACCTATATAAGGATTACACTTCAGTTAAAACTCAGAATGCAGTTCTACCTTGACACCACTCCGTCCAACTCATAAGCCAAACTATCATTAGAGCTTTGTCTTTAAACAAGTTTTTATCAAAATTTGTAAACACCTATGAAGGAATGGCCCTCACGCAACAACTGGTCCACTGGGTGGAGTAAATATTGACGAAAGTATCCAAACTTTTTCTTAAAAACGCTATATGCGGTTACCCCCAAGATACCAGACACACGACAATTTTTCATGAAGTCAAGAGACCGGAGCAGCCGGAGAACCAGTTTCTTTCTTCCGCTAGGACCATAAGTCCATGCGTGACTCTAAATTCCTAGATTACATTCAATGAATGAATCGATACATACAAACATTTCTTTTAGTTCTAAAAGGTCTTCTTGAAGTTGGCTGCAGTTTAATTAACAATCTAACAATACCATCATATCAGAATTTTGTATTCTTAAAGTATATTCAATTTACTAATACATTTTTTAAAAAAATTAGAAACCACAAACTCCACAAGTTCTAAGAGATTTTTTTGTGGTCCACAAATGCCGCCATCGGGTTTCTAGTTAAACCTTTTATAAGCTTACAAAAATGATATATTAAACTATGTTTGCATTTTATATTGCTAAAGTAAATTAAGTTTACAAATACATTTGCGTAAACTTTGTTAAAATGTTGATATTTTTGACAAACCGAGCGATCGCAAGTAAATGCCGTGTGTTAAAAACGGCCTGTCAGCTACTAAATTTTCTAACATTTTATGCTTCACAATTAATTACCTTTTAAATGTAAACATTTTTAAATTTCGCAGCTTTTCAAAAAAATCTGTGATTTGAGATTTTGTAAACGGTATTAATTGGCTTGATGCAACGGGGATTTTCAAAGCTTGCCTTCCGTCTTTCAGTAATAAATAATCATTTCAATTTTCATAAATGCTACACATTTAGCTTTCATGTAGATTAATTAACTTTGCAACTTTTACTTGAGAGGTTAAACCTTTTAAAGTATTTTAAAAACTTTTTAGAAGGTTTTGTTTCGAGATCATATAGAACATCTTAAGTTCACAAGAATCTTTAAAATTGAATTATTTCACCTAAATGCAGATTTCCAGCTTCTAAATATCTGGAGATAATTGCATTCTACTGAAAATCAAAACCCCGACTTTATATTCTCTCTATGAACATGATTCTCCGTAAACTTTCTTTCCGTAACAAATACAGCTAATCATTTCCAAAATCTAACCAATAACCAGCAAATTATGACAAACGTTTTAGGTAAGTTATCACGCAGCAGTACGCTAGTTCACTTGACGTTTGTCCAAAAAGCTTCTTCCTTTTATGGACTTGAAATGCCACCATATCAATCAAGATGTCACCAAAATCGACTATTAAAATCACCCAAAAACCCAGAAAATGTTAATTATTATGCTTTCCAAATTCAAGCAAATTAATCAAATCAATTTATTTTACCATAATTCTGATTTCATACCTTGGGTTTGTCACATTCTTGAAAAGCTTCTCCATCGTTGCATTCTCTTTCTGAATTCCCGTTTCTTTCTCTTTTTAGTTTGGCTGATTCCAATAAAAAATACGATATATTTTCCTCAGCTTCCCCATGTCCACCTTGCCTCTTTATTGTTCTCGCCTAGAAGAAATTGCTAGAAATTTTTCGCTGCTAATTTATTCCAAGATCTAAACTATACCACTATAATAAAAAAGAATACTAATAATATATAGTGTAAAAGCACACTTACCATGGAATATTACAGGTGAGGTAGTGGGCAGGTCCGATGGACTGGTTATTTTCCATGCTGTCTAACAAATTAAAAACGAGTTTTCAGGTACAAATGAGCACAGCATTAATATTTTTAGTATGTATATATGTATATATGTATACACTAGGCAGGCTATCTATCCTATGTTCTGGGTTTCAAACCAAAATGCGCAGAAAGTAAAAATAAGAGCACGTACACCAATTTTTATTAGGTCAGCAAAATAATCAATAAAAACTGACGCTATCGAGAGCCCTACAAGAACATTGCGTTGCACTAGTACTTTTGTCACTAGTACAATATGCGTTGCGAGTTTTCAAGAATTCACTTTTACTTATACTGCATACTGCAAGCAGTTTTAAATTACAAGAATAAACTGCAATATTCTACTGTTGGTAAGACTCAGCAAAGTTTGCATGTAAAGGAAAGGAAGTCAGAAAATGCAACAATTGCTGCCGTCGTATTGCTGTTGTTCCTCCAGTGTATCCACTGCTTGATGCAGAATGCGTATTTAAAACAACGTTAACGTTAAATATGTTGTTTTTTAAATGAAACACTTATGCATTAACGAATTAAAAAAGCCTTGGACCTCAGGTAATTTTGCAGATTTTGGTTGTTATACGAGTGTTCTCAAAAGTCGTAAATATCCTAAAAGCAATCACTGCACTTCATTTTATTTCTATTCTAAAAGTTTGCATCCGAATTTTAAAAGAATTTTCAAAACCAGAAACTTATATTTCAGTTTGTAATTTAAAAATGCTTGAAACGAAAATAAATAGTATTTGTATGCTTCACAGGAGAGAAACTGAAGGCAAATGAGGGAATAGAAACTAAATGTTCTGATGTAGTCCACGATAGCGTCGGTTTTTATTGATTTTTTACGTGTTAAATGTTGTTCGCGTGAGTTTATTTAATTAGCTTTTGGTCTTACCGAATAGGTAGTCTACCTCTGCCTCATGTGTGTTTAACTACAAGAGCTACTAGTACTTGTTCGGCTTATCATTTCGGAATTATAATTAATTTTTTTGACAGCTTCAAATATAATCAAGCAATTAGGCAACTATGGAAAAAAACACTATACCACCGGTGGAAATAAGTTTCGTCAGTGTGTATGCTTTTATACACTGCAACGGAAAGGTGGAAACCCGAAAGTAAAAAAATCGTATTTGTAATGGGGGAATTGGATGTGTGTTTGAGTTAATAAATGAACAAATAAACATGGTAATCCAAATAGAAATGCATTACTAGTTCATTTTATTTGTTTGATTTTGTCATGAGTAATTGCACAGCATTTATATTTGCATAATTGTACATAGTATTAATATAAGTTTCACATTTATGATTTGCTTATGCATATGATTATAACTTTAAAAACCGTTACCTTCATTTCAAAAAACCATTACAATAAAATCTGAAGCAAATTTTTGTGATATAATTCAACTGGTGTTTTTATTCTATTCACTACAAACAATGCCACTACCTACTGAGTAGAAATCAGGTGGATACGAGAAAAGTTATTCAAACGTGTTGGATTTTGGCATTGGATTACAGCCAACCAAACCGATTCTTGTGGTAAGTACTAGATGACATCAACCAAACTGAGACGAATAATATTAGTATTGCTGTTGACTTATGTGCTATTTGTGTATTTTAATTTGTGGTTTGGATTTCATTGACTTTAAATGAATGGACATTTGCATTGTTAACCGCAACCAGTTCGTTACATTTTTATTCACATTTTTTATGTAGCACAATTTTTATTCATTTCACCAAAATGCTTGAATTTTTGATAAGTACTTATTTACATTAATCGTTACAAAGGTGTGTGACTATTATATCGTATCGTATGTATGCATGTTTCGTAGAAACGAAACGGATCTGCTGACACACACAGGTTCTTAAGCATTTAGGAAGTTTAAGCGATAGTCAGTGCACACAACTAATTCAGATAATAATAATAGAAACGCAGCTATGTAGCTGTTGATCATTTCAGACAAACAGAAAATTATTCTGTAGAAACATTAAAATTTATAAGCTGGTATTTATCAAGCAAGCCAGCAATTCTAAAGTGCATTCTGGACTTTTAGGTACATCAGTTTTCCAAGCTGAATGTATTGCAAATTTCTATATAAACTAACGTGGGACGTACTTTAGTCTTTCAGATACGCGCACCAGGCAACATTACTTTGTTTTCAAATAATTTTACTACGCAATATGGCTGGAGTTTCAAATTGTTTGGGTAAACAAATTTGATATTCTTAGTTATAGTCTCACCCCACGTGTATTGGGATTGAAGACAAATAATGATATCATGTTGAATATGTCATCTGGCATTTGAGTGCAGCAAACAAAACTCCAAATTGTTCTGGTAAATAAACAATGACATCACAGTCTAGACTCTAAATCAAAATTTACATTTGATTGAAAACTGAACATGCACAACGTTTATCCATTTTGTGCAAAATGTTTTGAATTTTTCATAATTAGGTGTATACAGTAAAAGTTGTTAAGGGTTTGTGACAATTAGATCCATTCTGACAATTAGCATACTTCGTAGAAACGAAACGGAACTGGTGCAAAATTTCATGTTTTACCTGGAAACTCTATTATCTTACACATAAGTTATAGTGGCAATTTGTACAATAGCAAATAGGTATATAAAAACAGCGTTGCAGCTGTTTCATTTCAAGTAAACATGAATAAATGGCAAATATAAAAACCTACTACGAATTAATATTAAAATTTATAAGCTGGTATTTTTCAAGCCAGCCAGTAATTCAAAATTTTATTTTGGATCTTAGATGAATGGAATTACTAAACCCAGGTTCTTGTTGATTTATAAAAGAAGTGGGGCTTCGGATAAGCGCTCCAGCTACGCGTATAAGACGCGACTTCGTCACTAAATAGTATAATTTAACAAAGTTTTGTTTACTGAAAAATATGGTTGGTGTTGGTTTTGTGAAAATGGTTGATCCGGAAAAGGTGGTCCCAACCCAAATTGAAAACTTGAGAAACAAAAACATAATCTTTCCACAGCAATGGAGGATTCTAACAGGCCTAATAGGAGTCCTATCATTGGTAATAGCC
Organism: Entomobrya proxima; assembly: GCA_029691765.1. Lineage (NCBI taxonomy): Eukaryota > Metazoa > Arthropoda > Collembola > Entomobryomorpha > Entomobryidae > Entomobrya > Entomobrya proxima. Next base: position 16,238 of record JAIQCH010000186.1, read on the forward strand.
TTGCATCAAAAGAGCGAACGTTCAAATATAAACGTTATGCTTTTAATTGTTTACTTTGCTTTAAATTTTAGTTATGGTCCATGCTGTCGTGTTTCTTCATACTGTACTACGTGTACTGTACACAATGTTCTGAAACAGCAAATTTGTATACCTGGAGATATGCGTTTACTTTTACGTTGAATGTGCCCATGATATTTTTCTCCTGTGCTGTTATTTTAATCTGTTTTAGCGTAAGGAAATATTTTGCAAATGTAGTCCAGTTTCTATAAAATCATCTTACTATTTTAAGATATAGGCTAAACTTTGATGTATCGTGTATTTCAGAAACCAAATATCGACCAGAACCAACAAGAACAGTTGAACCAGTTAGCCTATGAAGCTAAAATACTTGGCTACTGTCGCCAAGTTGGACTAGGATACATGTTTGGTCAAATGCTGGCTTTTCACTTGCAAGTGTACGCGTATAATCCAGGATTTTACCCTTTGATGTTTTTAGCTGTTTGGCTAATGGGTTTAGAACATATGCAGTTTTACTTGAAACTGTTACATTGCTTAATTGATCGTTACTCTTGCTGAGATTAAATCAGCGTTATG